>JANHZU010001611.1:30026-43166 GCA_032468055.1 Acrochordus granulatus
GTATGATTATAAAAGAGTTAAGATGGTAGCTATAATGGTATGATCAAAGCTCTGCAGTCATGGCCATCCTAATCTTTTTGAGCATACCCAGTGGATACTCCTGCATAGATAGCTAATGTTTTATCTGTTATTGGTTATTAGACTAACCATCATCATAAAAATGCAGCTAAGATGAAATTACCCATTTAACCCTGGAGTAGTAAACATTAAAAAAAGACACAATCTAATTTAAATTGCAGCAGTTAAGATTTTGTTAACTTTGCTATGGTCAGATCAACTGGAGACAGCAAGCAGAGAAAGCCAGAAAAAAATCTGATGACTAACCAGTGAAAATAAATATTAACAGATAATGAACTCTTTCAGCAAATTTCTGTAAGCAAACAGAAAATAACAGTATACTGTACAGGCCCTTTGTTCTAATATTGCCATTTCAACATGGCTTACGCAATTATGTAAGAGAGTATATTCAAATATGTGTTTGAAAAAATACCATTTTAAAATGCCCTTTCAAATAAGAATCTGGCATATCAGAAATACTCTGAAAAGAGTCATATAATTTCCCTATAGGAAGACAAGTTGAATATCAAAAAGTGCTGCCTTGTTTTGCACAGGTTGATAACTTCTGAAATAAAAATCTATGCCTATAACTTCAATGAAAGCCACTGTCAATCAAGAAGGAAATGAAGGAAGAATATTGAAAATAGCCCTGCAATGGATCGCATGAATTGAATCACATAAGTGGTTCAACACATTGGATCACACACACAACTTCCTTGCCTATAACACCAAACAATATGATTGTAATATTAATGAGCAACAATGGCCATTCACAACACTTTTTCCTAATGTGTGAAGGCATCTTTGTCTGATAGCTTTACATCAGGCAGCATCTCTATCACTAGTGATATTTTGAACCTGTGTTGCACATTTTTTGCAGCTGTATTGGTTACCTGCAAGAACCTGCAGGAATTGGGATGGAGGAACATCTATCACAGACAGAAAAGGTTGGAGAAAATAAATACTCATGAATCACAGCAAATGCATTTAAATAACACATAGACATTCTATAGTGGGAGGATCAGTTAACATATCAAATACAGTTGAAATAATTGCTTTAGCATTGTATATTTAAGATAGAACTTCAAAGGCAGAAAAGATTAGCTTGGATTCCTGAACAAATAGTGTCTGGATTAAGATCAGCATCTTTCAGCTTACTTTATTTTTTATGATTGATGCATTTAGAACAAATGTAAAGGCATAATAATATTTTGTTAATCATCTATTTCAACATGTAAAATTAATACAAATAAATTTGTTGCTTATAACTTTATTACAAGAAGAAGTAATAAGAGGCTGCAAAGTTTAGAGGTGAAGGAGCCAGTCACAAGAAGTCAACCAGAGAAGAGAATGAATAAACTGTTTCTAAAGGCTAATGCCACAGATTTTCTTTAGCTCAAATGTTATTCATATATTTCAATATTCAAAGTTGAATATTTCCTAGTGACTAATTCATCCTTAGAGTAAACAAGATGACAAGCTAAACATATTCCTCCAAAATGGCAGATTTCATTCTTGATTATAATCAACAATTACAATCAATAAAGAGCACAGATGTAAATCAGCCTAATCTTAAAAAGAAATGTTGTATAAACCTGAAACTGACAATGTGTGACTCACTGTGTCCACAGGATAAATAGCTTGTTGTTTAGTCACTGCTCTAGTGTGTGAATCAGCTCCTAGATTAATCTTTTAATCATAGTTATGCTTCCCTTTAGTTATATCTTATCCATTTTTTAAAAAGTCCATTCAATAATAAGGCAGTTTTTCCCTATCTAGTTTCTATCTGGATCCTTTAATTCTCAATTAAGAATTGTGCTAGCTGCAAATCACAGGTACTTCTAGTCCAAAATATCTAAAAGGTACCAGGATGAGAATGTCTTCACTAAAATGATTACAGAAGGCATTTTTGTATGTGTGAGATAAATTGCTTCTGTTTGCTGATAGCACTGCATTTTTGAGACATCATAAAACCTACTGCTATTTCAGATGACATAACAAATCAATCTGCTATTTTTGCTGAGGCCAGAAAGGAAGCTACTCAAGATCCAAGAAGAGAACATGAATTCAAATTTGGTAGAACTGATTATATGTCATCAAGTGGCCTGGGTAAAAGGTAATTAACCATAATTAGAAAAAGTGTTTTATTTATTTAAAAAGCGATATGTAGAACATTTCTTCATTTTCATATATTTACTGGTGGAAATATTTGAGTGTTCCCCTTATTCCCCATCAGAGGGATGTAATTGGCAAGGATATGTTATAAAGTCACTGGGACACAGCCTAAAATGGGGTCCCTTTAAATTCTTCCTTTCCAGAAAAACAAAACCCTGCAAGCCTCCAATTTACTTACACATGAAAACTGAAAAATTAATACTGTACTTTAAACTTCAGCTTTCTATTGACATACAGCAGAAAGCTGCAATGCCAGATTTAGCTTCACAACCTGAACAAGCAGTTGCTTTGAGACCATTAATTGAGCCATAAATTCAAGTGTAATTTATGATGAGCTTCTTTCAGGACAAAATTAAGATTTATTAAATGAAATAAAATTTAGAGACAATTCTCAATAAAAACAGAATTTAGGCCTTGTTTATTGATAAGTATATTTAAATATCATATAGAAAAAAATAATGTGTATGGTATCATCTCTGTTGCATGAGAAAACCTTTCTCTTCCCTCTAATCAGCAGTCTAAATCATAAAATAAGATGAAGAATGATAGTAATTTCTCTCCAGGTTATTGAAGATATATTCTTATTTAGCATATTTGAAAGCTAGAATATTAAGGCTTAATGTGAAGAGAATCCTAAATTTATTTATTAAGATTGTTTTTCCATAAAACAAAAGACAAAATAAAAAACAGAAAATAAAAAAGTTACAAGAAATTAAAAAGTTAAGAAATATATAAGTGATTTCTGACCTTCTTTTCAACAGATTACAATCTTATTATCCTTCCTCCCTTAGATATTAAACAATTGCCTTCAGCCTCTCATCTAATACACATTTTTTGTAATCTTCAGATCAAAAGATCATCATGTCATTTCTTTCTTCTTTCAGCAAAAAGCCAGTCTAATGCTTCCAGTCTTTCAAAAAGTTTTTGTTTTTTGACTCTGACCAAAAAGTTCAGTTTTGCCATTCTGTGAGTTCTAACATTTCATACTCCATTCCTCCACTATGGGGATTTCATTATTCTTTCATAAAGAAACCTAAATTTTGGATGTTGTACAAGCCTATAATGCTTCCAAGTTAAGTTAAAAAGATAAGTCTTTCTTCTGCTTCATTTCAGTTTCATAGGCTATAGAGTTGAACTACATTTTCTTCCTTAATTTTTCCAACTTTGGTCTTTTAGCCTCCAACCAAAGCAGCAAGCTGAAGTTGATTTCTAATTTTTAATTGATCATAAAACTCATGAACCTCCTTCTGCATCAATGATTGCCGAATAAACTTGGATAATTGTCATATTAAAAAGTTGTCCACAAAATCTAACTGTTATTATTTGGTCACCGATTATTATAGCCAAGTGCTGTTCTTGCTATACCAGTGAAAACAACACTACCTCTTCTTTGTTTTCATGTTTTTGGTAGTAAGTAATGTGAACTTTTGACTGAAAGTATCCCAGTCCATCTCAATTGGTAGATTCCTAAAGTGTTGATGTGTTGTTGATTCATTTAATCTCCACTGTGTTAAGTTTCCCCATGTTCATGCTATTTATATTCCATGTTCCCACTGTAATTCTGTCTTTGTGGGGTTTGAATTTTCTTTTTCTACATGGGAACATCACCAGCTAAATGTCCTGAAGGCTTTAATATAGTCACCTTATAAACATCATTAATACTATGAAAAATCCTCAATAGACTGTTGAGTGTCATCCAACCTGAGGGACTCATCATCTGGCATTATAATTGTCGGTCATTTTATATTTTATATCCATGTAGGTTTCTTGGTAAAAATACAGGAGTGGTTTAAAATTGCCTTCTCCTGTTCAGGATGGAGTGATGCTTTTCCCTTGTCACTAAACAAGCATTTGCCTTCAGTATCTTCCTATATAACTCATGTTCAATGTAGGTGCTTACTTGCTTTAGGTGGGCAGCTGGAATGACCTTCAACCCTTGGGTGATCCTGATGGGAATATGTACTTGACATACAATACTGGTGTTCCTTTGCTCTACTCTTCTAGCAACATCCCCTACAATGTATAGCAATTTTCTTCTACATGTTGTCAATGGGTTCTTTAAATTTCTTGAATTCCAAAAATTTATTCATAATCAAGTCAAAACAAGTTTTAAGTAAGTTTTCCATTTCATTATTAATATCTTCTTTCCTAAAGTCTTGATATATCACTAAACTTCAAATTATTTTTTGTAATTCTGTTTAGTTCCGAGTACTTTGGCCACATAATGCGCAGAGAGGACTCATTAGAAAAGACTGTGATGCTGGGAAGGATTGAAGGGAAGAGGAGAAGGGGATGAGATGGATGGATAGCATAGTCAGTGTGATGGATGTGGATGAGATGGATGGATAGCATAGTCAGTGTGATGGATGTGGGCTTGGGAAGACTCCGGAAGGCAGTGCAGGAAAGGGAGGCCTGGCGTACTGCAGTCCATGGGGTCGTGAAGAGTCGGACACGTGCGACTGAACAAAGGAGTGGCTCCAATCACAAGTTAATTATGTCAAACCCATGTTTTTCCTTCACATTTCTGAATGCTATGGGGAGACAAAGAAACATGGTTGATATCTCATAATGTGTATGTCCATTACACAGACGTGCTACAAGAAGATAAACTTTAGAAAGTAAATTTTGATAGACTGATGAACTTTTCCATATTTTTATGGAAGAGTTGTGGTCTGTCATTTTCTTGTTCCAGCTCACTTCCATGTACTGTCTTCTTGTGTTATTTTTAATGAATAATAGCTCATAACCACACCACTCTAATTTTTTATACTGCAGTGATAGCTCATGAAGAGTTGGTCTTTAGTGGTCCTCTTAATATTGTACACAATGGAACAGAACCATCTACATTCCCCAGTAATTCTCAGATTACATAGGAATGAATGAGTAAATTTTCATGTGCTGGTTTATTGACCATGATGAATAAAGGAGGATTCTGGGCTCCAATGCCTATGACAGAAACATGACATATATATTTGTGCTACTTTTTCCTGATTAAGTCTCCCACAAAGACCTACAGTACAATATTTGTGACTCACTATCACATGTTGTGAAGTACATTGATTGTATTGGTATAGTATTTTATTCCAAGTGGCATATTATGTACATCTGATATGTACCATTTTGTAGTACTAGACAACTTGTGGCTTCAGAAGTCTCAAGTTCATCCTGGGACTTTATAACATTTTGTAACACAACTGACATATTCAGCAATGCTTTGGTTCTGGGCAAGATAATTGGCACTGATTTGCAACAAAAGCAAATATTAACCTTAAAAAATCTTAGAATATGTAATATGCATTGATATAATATTTAAATATCATCATTTCCATAATCAAAAAAAATCATAGATGATTCTTTGCTAGTAACTTTCTTGAAGCTTCAAAATGGCTATCAAATTCAGTGAAATCTAGATAACATCAAGGTAACTAGATTACAAATCTAGATTACAAATCTAGATTACAAACCTAGATTACAGACCTAGATTACAGATCTAGATTACAGATCTAGATTGCATCAAGGGGAAAAAATGTAAAAGTTATAACCAATCAAAGAGTTTTACAAACATAACACAATCCTTAAAGAAACTTTTAGGATTCATCAAAATCCCAACAAAAATATTGCCGATAAGAAAGCCTTTTGGATTAAAGGCGAAACGTCTTCGACTTGAGAAAAATCCAGTCCAGATGCCTGTTTTTTAAACATTGTTGCGATAAGACATTAAGGAAATACTAATGGCAGAACAAATTAAAACATCTCTAATAAATTTGTATTTCAACGGCTTTTATAAGAACCAATGTCTTTGCTATTGCACGCAGTCTCTGAAGGTGGAGGAAGGAGCAAGAAGTGAATGCAGATCTTTTAATTGCTATAATTTGCTTGATTAATCGAGTAATTATCTTAAAATTGAGGTGCTATGTACATGAGGTAGCTATTTCATCTCTATTTGCTTTTTAATCACTCCAGGAACCGTGCAATCCTATTATGTGCTGTTGTTTTTCACATCACCTGATTTTTAAAGTGGCCAACAGCTGGCTGTAACAGCTTGCCTCTCTTTAAAACAGTGTTTCTCAACCTTAGCACATTTAAGAAGTGTGGACATACTGGCAGGGGAATTCTGGGAGTTGAAATCCATACATCCTAAAGCTTCCCAGGCTGAGAAACACTGCTTTAAAATTTTAATAAATTTAGGGGCAGTTGCTGAAAGAGAAGGGACTGGAAAAAGCTTTCGGCCAGCTCATCAGATAGGCAGCCTATATGAGATGCTGTGATTTTCATCAATATCTCACAGTTAAAAAAGGAAAGGTTATGCTCTGCTGGGATGATCTGGCAAAAGCAAAATAAGGGCAGATGTGTAGTTCTAATAATTAAGGACAAATGTAGGATTTTCCTAGCCTAGAACGTATTGTTGGACTAGATAATTTGGAAGCAAAATCTTCCTGCAGCGTTGCAGCTGAAGTGACTTTATAATGCTCCCCATTGTATTTCTATGGAATTAATGGACCCTTTCAGTTTCAGAGACTGAAGGAAATTCATAGAAATACAACACTGTGAGGATTTGTGTGGAAACCAGAACTGAACCATCTGTGAAAAGGGGGATCATCTTGAGTCATTACACATGATCAAATGAAGAGGGACATCCCCAGGAGGATCATTAGATATAACCCAAGGTCAGGAGTTTTGTCACTCAGAAGGAGAAATTCTTGTAAGCGTACATAGCCATTAAAGCAGTAGATTGGAATTACTTTTGTCTCTTTTCCTTTTATCCCAACAGGATTTGTTGTATATACTGTTTCTTCATAGGACAAGTCAAGGCCTTCCAATTCCAATAGTTCCTCTTCTAAAAATCCATTCTTTGTCTTTAAGACATATAAATACCTAATTTGCAATATGGAATTGGTGGTGGAGAGATCTCTTGTTCTGAATTTTTGATAGAAGTCACAGTTGCATTTGTGAGTAAGAGAAGTCATATAAATAAATGTGGAATGGCAATCATATGGATCAAACTATGGCATCTCCACAAATTACTTTACTGCCATATTATTTCAATCATAGGGTAAGTTTACGTCAGTTTTAATGTTGTTGTTCAGTCGTGCAGTTGTGTCCGACTCTTCACCACCCCATGACCAATAGCCAAATAGTCCAAATTGATGTAATTTACATCCGTGGTAAATATGCAAGCTACTGCCTCCACGCACAATATATTGTCTGTCAATCTCTCTGTAGAACATACACATAAAAAGAATGCAAACTAGTTGTTTTCAGCTGGAAAAAATGATTTAATTTCACTAAATAAATAAAGAGTAGAGGCTGCTAGACACAATGTTGGAGTGAGCTTAATTATCTCCTCAGCTTCAGACAAGGTTGAAATTAAAAAGTCACTTAAGGAGAGCAATCAAGAGTTTGGGGAGGGAAGTCGAATAGGCGAAAGAGAGAAGAACCAAAGAGGAAGAGAAGACAATGGAGAAAGTCCCTTTGATAAAGAGGGACAAAGAAGCATATGATCTCAAGAAATAAACTGATCAGGAAACATTCAGTGCAGTGGAGCTTAGGGACTGTTATTAGGTTTTCACTCTAGAAGATAATCTTGAGCTAACTACATGAGCAAGCTGTGTCACATTATACTGTAGAAGACATGTGGGCCTTCACGGCTTAAAGCAACCCAAGAACCACCTTGAGAAAGGAATGTCATGTTGCAGAGGCACATGATTCCTTGCTAAGAATCAAGATGTCACACGTAAAAAGGGCATGTAAAAAGGGGAAGGGCTTTTTATCCAGTTACACATGCTACTTTGGTGCTGTTTGACTCCACAACCCCACAGATGCCCCTGGAAACGAGATACTGAAGGTGAAATTGTAAACAATTATTCCAAGAAGGAAAAATGAAAAATGTACAAGAGGCCTCCATTGTTATATGGAATAGACCCTAAAATCCTGAAGCAAAGGGGACAACCATAACAAGAATAGCACATATTGTACCCAAAGGAGAATACATGGTAATCTCTGCCAACTTTGTCAGAAAGATTGGTATTTAGAATGAGCTGAAAGATACTAAAAACAATACAAAAATGATCTGTTTTTTTTGGTAGAAATGTTAGAAACAAAAGGAAAACCAAACACTTTCTCTGTATATGTGACTCATTAGCACTAACTTACGAAGTAGTTTTCCTAAATGAAGGAATTTCATTTAAGATGTTTCAGATATAAAAGGCTACATAAAGATTATAGAAATGCAAATGTAAAATTCATTCATTTGTTCACTGTAGAATTAATGAATTAAATATTAATTCATTATCATTGATTAATTAATCAATATTTATGTATTGATTTCTTAATCATTAATACACCTGTGCTACTGGACACAGCACAAATCTATCACCTGAGATTAAGAAGGTTTTTAATTTGGTTTGCATGTGCTCAACCATAGTTAGGGACATTGTTCCATATTATTTATATCCAGAATATAACACACTGTCTGTTGATCAATCCTTGAAGAAGATGGAACTGGGATATTTTAGGGTATGTTTTCTGAATATTTATTAAAATACTCTATTTGGGAAAATATAGTCAACCTTATCTTTTTGGGACTTCAACTTTGAAATCATAGGGAATTGTCTGCTGAATGTGTCACAAAATGTAATTCCTTCACTTCCTGACAAAAATTGCATTTGAGTAATTATGCCATTTATAATGTAAACACAACTATCATTTTTCTAAATCAAATGATGAAATGACTGCTGCAAAGAGATTTAATAAGTACCACTTTGGAAGGCAGTATTGGAAGGCCACATTTTATTTTTGGCTAGGATTTCAACTGACTTAGTCTATAAATGCTTCTAAGATGCTTGTTATGGTTTAAAATGGGATCTGTTGCTAACAGCAACTGTTTCAGTAATTGTAAAATCCATAAAACTGAGAAGGTTATTTAAGATGGTTAAAATTTATAGCCTAGTATATTTAATTAATGTATTCAGATTGAGAAAGCATAAATATTTAAAACCTGAATCAACATTTTTCTCTATATTCTCTATATTTATATGTTTATTAAAATAATTTATAGAGTTCTGTAAGTAGTTATAGAGCATTACTGTATTTATTCACTGCAACAAGACTCTGGCTGGCTTAGGTATGTCACAGACAGAATTAATGTGGAAAATATTTCCAATCCCAGTTGACAAGTGACAATTAAAGAATATTGGCTATAATTTTACACTAAGGGATGCAGGTAATATTTGCAATGGATGGAATGCAAAGAGCCTCTTTAGACTTCCTAGAGCTTTGTCCATTTAAATACTTGGCTATATATTTAGCATATTTTTTCATATACTATCACTTCTTTTAAAACTCCTGCTATACATAAAAGTAATTGGTTAAAGTCAAATTTGATAGCATTAACAATGTTTATTTATTTATTAATCACATTTCTATGCCACCAATTTCTGTAGACTCTTGGCGGCTTACATAGATTAGAGATTGTACATTACTTTTTATTTACCCCACTCCCCTTGGCTGGCCAATGATGTTCAAATCTGGGGCATCCTCCAAGGCTCCTACTCCGCACCCAGGACAGGCGAGTCCCACACCGACTCGCTGCTCTGTCATTTTGCCGGCCAGCATTTTCCCCCTGAAGGAGGTACCCATCAATCTACTACATTTTCACGTGCTTTTGAACTGCTGGGTGGGCATGAGCTGGAGGCAAGTGACAGGAGCTCATTGCATCATGTGGAGCTGTGGATTGAGCCTGCCAGAGTGCTGGCCATTTCTGGTTGACATAACTGGCAGCATTAAGCCGCTGCACCACTGCATGCATGTCTCTTCAGAAATAACGTGTATTGAAGTCAGTGAAGTTTACTCCCACAAAAGTGGTTATAGAATTGTAATATAAATGCACTATTTCACTTGTTATACATGTTTCCTTATTTATATAAATTGCCACATTGAGGAGGATTGAGACCACAACACTTATGGGCAGGGAATTTCCTCTTTTGTTAGTTCTTCATTTAGTAGTTTTAACTTAATAATTTTAAGAATGGATGAGCCAGTGTGAGGTGATTAACATGTTGAACTATGACTAGGGATATTCATGTTCAAGCCTACCCACAGTGCCTCCAGGCCAGTTGTTCTACCTTAAGGTAAAGACTTCCCCTGCCCATCGTGACCAGCTTTAGGGAAAGGTGCTCATCTCTTTCATAGCCGAAGAGCCAGCATTGTCTGAAGATGCTTCCGTGGTCATGTGACTGGCATGACTGTACAGTGAGGCACACAAAATGCTGTTACCTTCTCACCAATTCAGGCGGTGCCTATTTATCTACTTGCATTTTACATGCTTTTGAACTCCTAGGTTGGCAGGAGCTGGGGTGAATAATGGGAGCTCACCCATTACGTAGCACCTAGGTCTCAAATTTGGGTTACCAACCTTCCATCTGACAAGGCCAGCATCTTCACCACGAGGCCACCACTCCCCCTTTATTCTATCTTAGCCACACCTATTTTTTAGAGTTGGTGTAAAAAAGAAAAAAGACTGAGTTGCTGGAGGAAATGAGTTTAATAAATAAAATAATTCTATGTAAAGACGTAATGAGACAATGGACACTTTCTATATCAATCTATCATTCTGCTTCCCTGAAAATTTTTAAAATTAAAAAAAAAGAATTGTTCTTCTTAATAATGTAGGGTTTCTTAATCAATCTGATAAAGAGATTTTGAATCTGGTGGCAGTTAGGTAGTCCTTGAAATGAAAGAAAGCCCATTATTGGCCTGTAACATTTAAGCAGGAGAATCATATCCTTAAGAGAAGAAAAAGAAAATGCTAGCATCTGGAGGGGGAAAAAACAAAAGCATAAAAATAGTGTGTGTGCGCGTGTGTGCACGTGTGTGCATATTCAGTATGGATATAATGTGAGGGAACCTCATCTTGTTGAGTATAGTAAAATTATAAATTCAAAATATGCATTCTGCCCATACCATTGGCAAATTGTTGAAAGCTGCTGGGATTTTTTTTTTAATCAAAGGAAAATAAATGGTTATTTTTCTTCATGGTTTTTTCAAATGTTTTCAAAGGACACTGCAATTGAATCCAATGAAACAGCATTTCAATGAGAATGAGAATAAACATAGATAGTGTTGCATATTTATTATTGTGCAATCTGGGAACAAGTAACAGAAAATAGATGTTATTAGAATGAGACAGCAGCAGCTTGAAAATCTTGATATCCTTGCTTTTTTAAGTTGGAAATGCTTTCATGGGATTTATATTTGCCAAGATGATCTTGACAAAAATGTCTGGCAAGATTCCAAAATCAAAAGGATGGCTGACCAGAGATTTCAAATATTGTATCATAGGACTCTAGGTCTTATTAGGGCTTTATTCAACATTTTAAGCAGCTGCTGCAACCAACTAGAATCAGCTGCTGATACTTTTATAGCTTTTCAATGAAGACCAGGAGTTTTAGCACTATCACTTAACCATGAACTCCCACAGGTAACCAAAGCGAAATAATACATATACAGTGATGTTATGATGCAAAGACCCTTCCTTCACACTTGTGTCCTGATATGCACCACAGACACATAATGAGGTCGCGATCCACATTTTATCACTGCCCCCCTACAGAGCCTTATGCATTTAACTTTCCTGCAGTGCCTTGGAACATCAAAATAAATGCAGTAGGAACACCAAATTGTATTCCCAAATGATTCACAACAGGCACACAAAGCAGAACCTGCCAGTACTACAACTGTGGTCTCCAGAGACCCTCTTTTTGTTTTGTTCATTTTTTCCGTTGAGGATTATGAGAGGACAATTCAGGATCAACATGCAGAAGTTTAACTATTTTATCATCTTTTAAGAAGTGTGAAAGCTGCCCCCAAATGATGTCGTCCATTGCAACTCGGTGCCAGATAAGCTCACGAAACAAATTTTTCTCGTGATGGAACAGCATCGTTTTGAACAAATGTTCCAAATCTGATTTCTGTCTTGTGTGCATAAATGCAAACTAGACACAGGACACTCAGAAGGTTTGGAATAAAATAAGTTATATTAAAAATAAGATCAGGATTACAGGAATGACACCCAAACAACATTAAACCTTACTTCAGGAAAATTGTCACAATGTGAAATTAAAGTTCTATCTAAATGACTTCTTAATATAAGAATCATGAAATGTTTGAATGGAGATGTAGGTTGTTTTTTCTATGATAACTCTAAAATCACAGAGATTCTTTGCTACTGCATCAGTGATAAAGTCTTATTGTAGAAATGACACCAATTGTGACATACATCTCATTCACCTCATGGCATGAATGATATGCTGTATTCATATAATGACATAATAATTATATATAATTCATATATGACATAATAATTAGTGCTCCCCTCCCCTTGCCTCACTTACGACTGTTTAAGTTTGTGATTACAGACCGGGATATTCAGCATCAAGAGAGAACTTTTCTTAATTTTTTTAGCAGTTAACAGAAGTGTGACAATCATATATCAATACTTATTTATGGAATGCTTTAAAACACGCGTGCCTACCCTGGCAACTTCAGGTTATGTGGACTTCAGCTCCCAGAATTCCTCAGCCAGCATAGCTCCCAGAATTCTGGGAACTGAAGTCCATATATCTTAAAGTTGATAAGGTCAGACACCCCTGCTTTAAAAGAAGGAAGGATCATGAAAGGAATGTCATAAGAACACGAAGAGTGCACTGCTGGATCAGACAGCAGCCCATCTAGTCCAGCGGTCTCTTCTCACACTTGCACAAGAAGGGCCACTCACGTCCCAAAAGATGGCCTTCAAAGGCAGTCCTGTTGCCATCAAGCTTAAAAGCCAGTATCTGTGAAGACTCTCACTCGTCCAGGGTAATGGCATCGCAACAAAGTTTAAAAAACAGGCATCTGGACTGGATTTTT
>JANHZU010001611.1:49821-61308 GCA_032468055.1 Acrochordus granulatus
TATTCAGTAAAAAATACAAGAATGAAACATCTAAACCATTTCACATCAAAAATATTCTCTGATAACTTTTTGTAAACCCAATGGGTAAGAAGGCAAAGTGAAGTAAAGTAACAAATTATATACTGTTCTCAGTTCTATAGAAATTATTTTGACAGTCGATATGTCTGCATATATTTAATTATTTGTCATAAATATTGGTTTCAGATACTTTATTCTGCCTTTGTCAGTGATTTGCAGAGTACAGCAATGCAGTTGATATACACTGGCATAATGACATTCCCACTTTAAAAATAATAGAAAAATGCCAGTTTCATTGGCATAAACACTCCAATTACTCCCATAGTTTGAGGCAATAGCTATGCACATTTTTAATGAACATGTGCAAACCCACATCCTTAACAGGAGTATGGTAAAACACGGGATTCTGGGATTTTGCCAGGCCCATTGGCTTCCTAAGTGCCATCCATGTCATTTGCTGCACTCTGTTTGTCCTTTTTTGTAGCCAAGAAGTTCAAATAGCAGCTCATATTTATATGAGCAGATATGCTTTGAATGCCCCTTGGGTAGAAAGATGCAATATCAGTAAAATTGTTGTTGTCCACCACATCTGAAATTGCAAATAACTTTGGGAACATTGCAGGAAGACAGTATTTTCTGCACTGATACTGTTTTTATACCCTCCCCTGTTCTTCACTTGTTATTACAAATTTGGTACAGTGACAGAAAGGGCTGGAAGCTGCTGGTAAATAGGCTGTAAAGAATTTCCAAAGCCATGCTCTGCAAATGTTTCCTACTTTGTGTTACCATATGAAAATCAATCAAAAGCAAAAGCCAAAAAAACAAAAGGAACAGCAGCCAGGTGTGTTTTCAACAGAAGTTACCAAACTGCTTGCAAATAATAATTTTTCCATCTCTCTGGACTAGAATTTGAGGCATATGGGAACTGGAGAATGGGCAAAGTGGGTACAGGACATGGGTGCATACACTGGAAGAAAGGGAAATTAAATCCTTGCCACTAGATGTAAGTAGAAGGACAACCCTCAGCGGAATGGTATATTTGGATACAACACTTAGTTTGCAGTTCTTAATGCGCTTACTATTAGGATTTAATTCTTACTGAAAATGGTAAGGCTTATATGTGAACAAACACGCAGAACAGCATTGTGAAAGTTTCCTTTTCTGCTTCTGCCATAATTTAAAAAGAAATCAAACACTTTTCTTTCATTATTTATGATATTTCCTTATGATATTTCTGAAGGTTTTAGCCATTTTTCATCTATATTCCTTACAGCAGTGATTGCAGAGATTATGTGATACTCATTTCCATTGACCACCAAAGATATGGGTAAATTATATATTTTCCTTCCACCTGTAAAACTGTGAAAGTCGCTCACAGTTAGATTCTCCCCAGATCTTATTCCAAATTACCTGTTTCTAATCTTAGAGCATAAGTTGATGAATTAATCATCATTAACCGTTGTTTCAGATTGGAAATCCTCCAAGGAAAAGCTAGTGTTTTTTTAAACAGCAATATTGGTATTTAATGGAAAACTCAATCTTGGAGGAAGTCTCAGGAGCATGATATCAACCATCAGCTTTATAGCACATCTGAAGATAAAATTGTATTTACTATGCTTATATCCCTTGTATTTGAAAGTCAACTTTTTAATATTTTGTTCAAAAGAGATTTTTAAAATTGCTTTAAAATTCCAAATCATACTTCCTTGCTAATAGGCTGCTCTGGGGATAAAAGAAAAGTCTATTAATGGAGAAAAGGCTTCCTTTCCGCTCAAGTTTCCACATCTATTTTTCTCTTCCTTCAAGATTGCCATAGGGAGAAATATATAAGCGGTCTATTCTCTGTTGAATTTTTATTCATTCTTTTATTCTGTCATTAGATTAGATCCTATCATTTCTCCTTTTTCTTGTTTTTTCTCAACAATGACACTCATGGGCAGGATTGCTTAGACGAGGGAGAGCGACTAGCTCAAGATCATCCACTTAGTTTCCGTGGGTGAATTTAGACATGAATCCACTTCTCTCCGGTCCTAATCTATTCCTTTGCAATGTCACTTTGATTTTCTGAATCTTGACTAACTATGGACAATTTAATTGTAACAAATGGACTCAGATAGCTCTATTTGATGAAGCTGGCCTATTTTTGTGAACAGCTCTTTAGAATTGGATGATCTTTAGAATGCAGGTAATTCAGCTGGAAGTTTGGATCTCTCATAACTAGATAGTGGAATGGTAACTACTGAAGAATCTAAGGTCATTCTTCTCTCATGCTATGACAGAGATAATCAATAGACCTACTGCAGCCAATATCTCGAGCAGACAGCATGTGAATTATTAGAGTATTAAATATTCTAGTGAATATCTGTTCATGCATTTGTACCTAGTGATTTGAATCAATGGGTAGTATTCAAGCAGATGCAATTATTATTTTAATCAGAGGAAACGAGTGAGAACTTTCTCATGTCGAGTTTTTATTAATGCAAATGTGTGTCCCTTGTGATTTCATAATTATACAAAAAGGATTGTCAATATCCATGAATGTTTTTGCACATGGAATGCCAGAGAGGGAATTGAAAGGGAAAGAGAGATGAATGTAAATAGTAATGATCACCAATATATACCCTATTTTAAATAAATAAGTAAGCATTTTCATAAAAAATAATTTATAAGGAATGTAAAAGAGACCCAAGCTGGGAAAAACAATCAGAACATTGCTTGTCCCTCTTCCTGAGTCATTTGTGCTGCTAATTTACCCTTTGCTTTTTTATACATGAAGCTGCATAGTTCCCTTTTAATGGTAAGTCTCTTCAGCATTTTATTATCTCCTTCATTTCTTTAGTCCTTTGAATCACCACAATGTAAGCAGTATTAAATAGCTCTTACTTAATGTAAATGGATCTAGGAGCTCACTGAAATGCACAAAAACAGGGGTGGGAGAAGGAGCATAGTTTAACAAGCATAGTTTTGCATCCAAGGAGATCAAACCAGTCAACCCTAAAGGAAAGCAACCCTGACTGTTTATTGGAAGGACAGATACTGAAGCTGAAGCTCAAACCTTTGGCCACCTAATGCAAAGAGAGGACTCATTGGAAAAGACTGTAATTCTGAGAAAGACTGAAGGCAAAATGGAGAAGGGTTAGATAGCATTGGACACACAATGGGTGAGGATTTGGGTGGACTCTGGGAAATAGTGGAGGACAGGGAGGCCTGCCATGCTATGATCCATGGGGTCGCAAAGAATCGGACATGACTGAGCAACTGGACAACAAAAACAGACATATGCTAGATTAACTCAATTTATCAACATAGAATATTTAGGAATATTTAATGGTCCAAGGTAGGTTTGTTTACATTTCTGTCAGCATGTGTAAACATGTATACATATGTGTGTGTTCATTTATTCAATTTATATGGCCACCTATCTTGTGTTAGTGACTCTGGGTCATTGACGACATTTAAAACATCATACAAAACCAACAATATACAAAACTTATAATGACAACTGAGGTCAAATTCAATAAAATAACAGATTCCAGCTAGTCTCCTAACCCATTTGCCTTGAAAACCCATCCAAGTCTTTACAGCTTTTTGAAAAGATGGCAGGATTGGGGCCAATCTAATCTCAGCAGCCATGGTGTTTGGTGTTCCAAAAGGCAGGTGCTGTGACAGAAAAGTCCTGTGGAGTCCTCCAGGATGACATTCTTTAATTAACTGGACCCACAGTGTGCTTCCCCTGTCAGATCAGCTAGGTCAAGTAACCATGATTGGGAGAGTTAGTCCTGCAAATAATCAGGTCCCTGCAGTGAGCAGTTTTATGGGTGACAATCACCACCTTGAGCTGCACCCAAAAGCATACTGGGAGCCAGTGCAGTTTGTGGAATTGAGGTGTAAAATGTCACATTGTCTATATTATATGAAACTTAATTTAAACATGTAAACATGTAGACTTTCTCTTGTATTTTCCTTTCTGTTGGAGGAAGTATCTCTATTTCCTTGCTCTTAAGATTGTATGCTATGAAGGAGCGTTTGATTAACTAAATTATATTTGAACAGAATTCACACACACACATCCCAGCATCGAACTGTGCAGTCCTTGGTGGTCTCCAGGCTTGGTTATTTGCTTGCAGACATTTCATTACCTAACTAGATAACGTCATCAGTGTGACTAAATATGGGTTTACTCCCTGTTTGTAGCTTCTCCTGTGAGTATTGGTGGGGATGTGGTTTTCTCCTTGATAATTCCTTATTTAAGGTATTGTGTTCGTGATTGTCTAAGGTTGGCTGCAGAAAGAGATATGTTCTGGTCTTTTGGTTTCCTTCTTAGCTTTGTTATTTTTTCTTCTGAATAATATGTAAATATGGTTTATTTCTGTCTGTGTTGATGATTGATTTGCCTGATTACAAAGCTTTCATAAATTCCCTTGCATTTTTGGATTTAGCTTAGTCTAGGATATTAAAGATGTAGTAAAAAAAAGGATACAGTTTTCCAATTGAAACCATGGTTGTGAGATTAAGAAGGCTTCACTGTGTCTTTTGGCTGCTCTTTGGTGTTCATGAATGCAATCTGCCTTTCTTTCCTGCACAGTGGCTGTTACAGTCCTTATGTTGTATGTTGTAAATGACTCTGGTTTGTTTTCTTCTTGGGCAACTGCGTGTTGTGGTTTACTTAATCTATTGTGAATTGTATTTGTGTATGATTTAGTAAGTATGACTTAATGAGCTACTTAATTATTTGAGTCTGTGTTCTTCCTCATTTTTTTCTATATTTGTACATTAAATCCTTTAACAACACTCTTAAATTAGAAGCCAGGAGTGGAGTAGCATCTTTTTCTGGCTAACTGGTCTCTCTAACTTCAATAGTTTGCTAGAAAAAAGCCAATGAGAAATGGTTTCTACATGGCTGGATTTCATTGGTGGCTGCTGTGGTATAATCAAAGCCCCAATTTATGGGCAGTGCGCATGCAATACCTATAAAAGCAGATGGAGTTGTTGCAATTTCCATCTTGACTTCTTTTTAATCAGGTTCTGTGGATACCCTTGCAAGGCAGTCATATGACAGTGGTAGGGCTGGTTATTAAAGAGGAAACTGCTTCTAAACCAAACCAAAAAGCAGGTTTGTTGCTTTTGCAATATAGTATGATACATACTAGTATTACATCTGCACATAGAAAAATAAGCATTAGGCAAAAAACTGCTAGAATTCTTGATCATGACATCATATAGAATGCTGGTTATTTTGAGTATTTTTTAAAGTAAGCTTCAGTTTATATTCTGAACTACTGCTGTACCAGGCTTAAGTTTATCATCTCTTTGAGAACTGTGTCTTAGTCGAAATGCATGAGGCTTAAGAACTTTTAATTTTCATGAATCCTAATTGGATTTTGAAAAGTAATGAGAGCTAAGCTTACTTACTATCCAGCTTACTTCCCCCTGTATAAATCAAAAGTCCATCTGGAATAAATTCAGAATACTTCCATTGCTGGTCAACTGATCAGTTATTTTTATAATCTTTCCATTTCTTTTTTTCTTTATTCTGCAAGATGTTTTCCCCCAATGTTGCTTGTTGTATTTTTTTAAAGCATTTTGAAATAGGATATGCATTGTAAAGTTCTTGATAACTCTGAAGTCTTTCTATTAAACTCCTACAAGCTGACTTGTTATCTAACACTAGCATTTGTCTCACTTGTCTTAGTTCTCAAATGGCCAAATTATTTTGTGACAATAATCCTGTTATTTGTGTGTTTTTAAAAACATCTCTCTTTCTTGGATTTACATGAGCCTGTTTTTTTTGCCTTCTTTCAACTCCATTTAAGAATACTAATTATTATACAGAAAATTCCACGGACAATTCCAATTATATTATTCACTACTTCACAGTAAGCATCAGGAGATAAAAAGAAGAGGGGTGATAAACCTGCGGCTTTCTAAATACTGTATTATTGGTATACAACTCATGTCTTCTCTAACCATTCACTTTGCCAACTGAAGCTAATGGGACTTGGAGTTCAACATCACTTGGAAATCCACAGATTCTTTACCAGTTAAAGAGAAAACAGAAACTATAACATGTTCCATTCCTTTTTCTGGGTGGCAGCTGCAGAGAAATGACTTTCTACAAGAAAATCACGCAAATTTGGGAAGAGAAAGAAAACACATTTGGTCTTTAAGTGGCATGCTGAGAGAGACCGACTACCAAAAGGATAGGTTAGGAAAAAGGAATGAAGCAATGCAGAAGTAAACTGCATTTAACTTTAATATAATTTGAAAATAATTAAATACAATTTGTATTCATATGTCCCGTGTTACTTCTCTATTAAAAACTCCAAACCACAACCATGCTTTAAAAAGTCTCCGCATGCCGCAATGAGGCTTTGGTTATGGTGGGGGAAAGTGTTTGAAACCCAAGTACCACAATTCTATGGATCCTTTATTCTGTACTCTCAGGACATCAGGACAGTCAAATATTATCACAATCTCTGGCTGTGAGAAAGTAGGTCTAGTTACGTACGTGTTTCTAATTTCTCCGTGAATTTAGAGCTATTATATAAACAGTAGCCTTACGATATCCCTTGGAATTAAGGACCCTTTCCCTTAAATATTCTATATTCTCTTTGATATACCCTCTATGGATCCACCACTACTGGAAGTCGGAAAAAATGAAATACAGCCTTTTAAACACATCTGGGTCAGGCCCCAGTAGACCATGAAATGAAGCTGCGGCATTGTTTATTTCACTGTCGTTATGTTTATAAGCCAGTGGATTATTTCATTACTAATTATTTTTTCTCAAAATTGTGAATTTCATCTCTACCACTTATTCTTTTTCGTTGATGCTTTAAATTTATAATAAGTTATAAATTTATCAATGAGGTTTCCATTCCATTAATTGCACTCACCTATATTTTTATGTCTCACCGGAAAGCAGTGTTTAAAAAAGTGGCACGTCAGATTTTCTTTCATTTATTTCTATTTTAACAGAAACCAAATGCTATCAGAAATCGCCAATTAATATTACCATTTTTTTAAATAAAAGAAAATATTAAAGCTGTCAAAAATGTCTGGCCAATACATGGTTTCATTATGTACTAATCTTCATTATTTACTTTATTCATTTACAATAATATTTATGCATTTTGGTAGCTTGTCTAAAGACATATTCCTAAGTTATATTCCAAGAAGATCATCTAAGTAGGATAAAATATTTATGGATTGTCAGCTGTTCAATTTCTGTAATGATTGACACAAGCTTTTATTACTCCTGATCTGTTACTATTTTACTTATGTTTAAGATAATGCAGGTATTATTAGAATCATTTGAAATTGCTAAACAAATAATACCCTAAGGGTCATTCAGGCATAAATTCTAAAACCATGTCATGCACTAAGGAATGTTTTATTCAACATTTTGAAAATCTATCACAACTAAATTGAAAGTGATTTTTTAAAGAAGGTTGATTAAACATATTGAGCATAACCTTCAGGAGGAACTGTTCTGAAATGTACCATTTCTGTTGCTTCAACTAGAAAGATGTAACTTGAACTTGTGAAGAATAGCTCACATACATTGCTTTTCCTCTGTACATTAGTAGTTGATTGTACCATCTCCCCCATGCGTTTCTTGCTCCCTTCATTTTTATCTTATTTTTTAATTCTATGTAATATTTTATTTTTTATTTGTGAGTTGAATAGAGTTGGTGTTGTGAGATTAACAGCCTATAAATTATTAAATAAATCAGTGTTACCATCTTTTTTTCCTTTACTATGTATGATTAATATATATAGCTATGCTGTAGTCTATTGCTATAATTGCACAACACATTTAACATTTAAATGTTAGTTAGCAAGTGTATTCCAGGGAAGTAAACAAAAAAACTAACCAGGTAAATTGTTTCAGGCTAAACCACTGTTTTCAGATAACTGTATCATGTAAACAAAAATAAAATCATAAACTGCAATGCAAAACCAGCATTTAATTAAGAATTTAGTGTCTACCTTTTTTAAAAAAAACTCACCCCTCTCACCATACAGATGGCGTTAGAAAGGGGATGGAAATATGTAAACCTGTTTGACTCATTCCAGAATGGCTTGTGGAGATAAGGTTTATCAGAAAAATAAACACCATAAAGTAAAACCTTCAGCTTCCTTTGCAGCAGCCAGGAAGACTTAAAAATAATAGTTGTTCAGCTGATAAGTCATCATGCACTGTTGGTTCATAGGAAGAGAGCTGGTCAATTATATTGTCCAAATATGGCTGTTAATTTTGGTTAACACACATAGGTAAAAATTAATTTGGTTTGGGATTTCATTATAAAACTTACCAATCTTTATAGATCTCTTTTAATTAAACAGAAATAACATTTTTCAAATAAAATATCAAGTTTAGATTGGTTATTGTATACGAAAAGTAAGATGGGCATAACTGAAACCTGTATGGACACACAAATCTCTGAGAACTTTTGGATGGTCTTGGGAGAGTGATTTTTGTGTAGAATATAGAGAAAGGATTTCCTTTCTATTTCCCAATATTTAGTGGCTGATGAAACTAGGATACAGATCTTGTTGGGTGATGTGGAGATGGATAAATGTGTTTCCTTAAGCCCCTTTGGACAGGTAGCAAAGTCTTCTTTTCTCAAGGTAGGAAACTTGTTCTTAAATAAAGTGGTACTTCCACTTCTGTGAGAATATGGTGTGGTAAGAAGATTATTTTTTGGTGTTTCCCTACTTTGTTTTATTGTTTCCCTCCCTTTTTTTGCATTGTTGAACATTGTGGACTATTTTTCAGTCGCTTCTACCAATAACATCTTCCTCCTAAGCTAAACAAGTTCCTTCACGTGGTAATTTATGCATCACAGCTGACACAAGTTGGTGCCAGAGCTGACTTAGGATAGTGATGTTCATGCTTTCAATTCTTGTCTGCAGTGAAACCGTTTTAGAATACAATATTATGATGTAGAAATGCATGCATCCCTGTAACACTTCAAGCACATGAACTCTGTTATGTATGAATCAAGCCAGTGACCATAGATCATTGAGAGCTTTGGTCTCTCTACACCAGATGCTTTATGATGAAATCCAAGCATTGCTGAATCAGCTTTAGTTCTTATTTTGCCTTCAACCTCTATCATTATAGCTTATTGCTTTAGATAAAAAAATTCTACATCTTCTAGCTTTTTATCTACAATATATCTTACTGGAAAATAATGTAGATAAAAGAAGACCATGCAAAAAATATGGCATTTCTTTCTGAAATGAACTCAGGACATGGAACTGTTAGGAATTATAAAATCCACTATTACTGATTAATCATCAGCATGAAAAGGGATTATTTCTATTTATTGATTCTTTTAATTAATAATAAATTACACTTTATATCAGACTCTCTGCCTATAATAGTCAATTAGGTAAGGAAGTGTGAAACTTGGAATATAATTTTTAAAAAAAATCTTAGATGAAAGTTGAAAAGAAGACATTCAGAAATTGAATTATCCCCAGAAAATATTATCAGAAAATACTCTGATAAATTCACAACTTTATAAGAGAAAGGAAAATTCATGCAGCATATGAATCTTGGTACTGACAAAATTGTTTTGCCGAGAAAATATAAAAATGACAGGTGCAGCAAAATCAACTGCATCACAGCAATATATCACATACATATATCACAGCAAGCAATGAAACCTAGCCAATTTTGACCAGTCTTGAAAAACCAAACAGGGTGAGATCTGGTTATAATTTGGATGTGATGCTATAGAGAAGGCATAAGGTTCTAGAGGAGAAGAGAGATTCAGCAATGTCTGGATTAAGTGGGAAGAAATGGGTAACACAGAAAGCACTACATGGATATGTTGTGTTCTGATTGGGGAATCTGCTGTAACATGAGATCGACGACTTATTTTGTACTCTGCTTCAACTCTTTAAGAAAAATTCCATTCAATCTCTTGTGTTCATTTACCTGACAATGATCTGCTATTCGAGGAACTTTTAGCTCTTTGGGAAACTGAGAGCATGCAGTAATGTATCAGTTACTGCAGAGACATTAAAGAAGCATGCCATTTCTCTGAATGCACAAATAAGTGCCTTTCAACCAGTTCCAAGTTCAGTATATGACTGTGAAGGGTAAATTGGCTAATCCTGTCCCTAAGGAAATCAGTGTGTTAAATTTATTTGAAAACATAATTATCAGGATGGCGACACCTTTTAACATTGTTTGAAAGCTGAATGGAAAAGATTCTTTCAGCAGACCTGGCAGAATATTGAACAGTAAAGAGCTGTTTCCCCCCATGAAAATAAATCATCATCTGCTCAAGAGTATAATCATTTAATCATCCTTGTCAATGTTATTCTAAACCAGAATCCATCTAAGTTGTTAAAACTAAAGCATGGGAGAAAAAGTAGAAAATACAGTATAAACACCTGCTATCTAGATGATTCTGAGCAGGTATCCAGCTGCCGTTAAGTTTAAAAGTGCTTAATGATTTAAAAAATTCTTATCAGGGCTGATAAAATATTGTTGGTGCTTGTCTTAATATGTAGCATCTACCACACATGAATTGGTAGTGCCTTTCAGAGGTTCAGAAATAGAATTTCTATTTTTCTGCAGATATCAGACACTGAACTGGGGATCAGTTGATCTGCCATTGGCTTGTATCTTCTAAGAAAAAAGAAATCCATGATTAAATCAAGTCACTGCTTAGTGCAGTGTGTTACTGCAGCTTCTGAGATAGCATATAAAGTAATCAAGTAAAGTAATATCCTGGCTATTTTCCTAATAATAGGATTTTAATATTATTGTATTAAATATGGAGGGAATATAGCATGAACTAATGAGGAAATGCAAGCTTTTATTTCAGCCCTTCTCTGATTATTTTCATACTAGTATCACTGATATCACATTCATGCTTAATTCAGCAGGATTCAGAATGTTTAACATGTACATTTTGGACACCAGATTAAAACTAACATAGAAACAAGTCAATGTCAAACAGTTATGGTTGGCTAAGGCAACCATCTAATTTAGGAATTGGAAACTTGTACACAGAAATCTAATTCTCTAATTCCGATTCCTGGAAGCGTACTTATCCATTTGAGATTAACTAGAACAAAAATATGGGCAATGTTTCTTTCCATTTCAGCTAGAAGATCCTATGTGAATGCTAACGGGTCTTGTCATAGGGCTGAGAGCAGCATTTGCATAAATACAGCCACTTTCTGGTACTGAGAAGCATTAATCCGTCTCTGTCTGACATGATTCCCCAGTGCCACCAATATATATAAATACATATAGACATATAGAGATATAAAGATACAAGGTAGATATAAAGATTAGATATATATGGATATATACACACATGACAGGCCACATGACGCCTAGATGTCTCTTTTCAAATCATCATCTGCCTAGATGTCTCTTTTCAAATCATCATCTGCTCAAGAGTATAATCATTTAATCATCCTTGTCAATGTTATTCT
>JANHZU010001611.1:112554-124098 GCA_032468055.1 Acrochordus granulatus
AAGGAAGGAAGGAAGGAAGGAAGGAAGGAAGGAAGGAAGGAAGGAAGGAAGGAAGGAAGGAAGGAAGGAAGAAAGAACATGTTTCCAGTTCACTTCTGCAAAATATCTTTCTTTAATTACCAGAAAGGAAAAGAAAACCAATCCGTATCTTCAATTTTTTTTTCCTGAATGAAGGGCAGTTAAAGTTTGCAAAAAACTAGGTAGTCCTCGGTTTATGAAGATTATTGGGATTAGAATTGCGATTGCTAAGTGGCGTGGTTGTAAAGCACATGTTGCACGACCATGCTGCTTAGCAGTGGCAATTCTGGCAGTTCTGGTTGCTGTCATTAAATGAGGTGCTCGCATGACCACGGCTTCCAACTTCCTGCTGGCTTCCTCGTTGATTTTCCTGAGAGGAAATCAACAGGAAACATCAAAAATTGATGTGGCTCACTGCAGCATCATAACTGCAAATCGGGTACCGAGTGCACATGACCATGAGGACAACACAACCGTTGGAACTCCAAGCACTAGTCATAACTTCCACTTGTTCAGCACCTTTGTAAGTTTGAACAACTGCTGAATGAATGGTTGTTAAACGAGAACCATCTGTCTATACTTTTCAAAAAAACCCAGGCCCTTAGCCTACAAAGTTCTTTTTCATTGCGCTTAAAGTAATGCTTTAAAAAACTCAGCAAAAATAAAAACTTAGCAAGGTGTCCCCTGCCAGTCATGGCTGGCTCTAGGGAGTGGTGCTCATCTCCGATTCTTAGCTGAGGGGGCCAGCGTTTGTCTGAAGATGTTTCCGTGATCATGTGGCTGGCATGACTATACATCAAGGCACACGGACGCTGTTATCTTTCCCACCAATTTAGGGGGTACCTAAATCTACTTGCATTTTTACGTGCTTTTGAATTGCTAGCCTGGCAGGAGCCGGGGCAAGTAACGGGAGCGCACCCCGTTACGTGGCGGCGCTTGGGTCTCGAACTGCCAAGCTGCTGACCTTCTGGCTGACAATTCCAGTTCTGAGCCTCTCAGCCCCTGCACCCCCTTAAAAACTTAGTAGGGCTTTATTAATTTACAAGTAGACAAAATGGGTTTTTTCCCCCACATACATCTTTTCAATACAGTCAGGCCCTAAATCTACGAGAGGTCAATGCAATCAAGCAGAGGATTATGTTAATCATTAGCTTTTGATCTGCAAGAGTTATTTCCAGATGGGATTTGGTAACATGTCATAACTAGTAGGGTTTATGGTTTGGCAGCAACTCTACAATGGTTTGGATTGTTCACTTGGATTATATTACTGATTAAAACTACTGATAAGCTTGTATTATAAGTTAGTATGCACTATAACTTTTTTTTTGGTGCCTCAGTGTTGACTCCTGATGATTGCCTGGTCTAGGCAAGATTTTGAAAATGGTTTGCCATTGCCTCTTTCCTTGAGCTCAGCGAGAGTGATTGACTCAAGGTCGCCCAGTTGGCTTTGTGCTTAAGTAGGACTAGCACTCACAATCTCCTGGTTTCTCGTCTAGTGCCTTCGCCACTACCCGAAATTGACTTTCCATGTACTATAACTGTTAGGGTGAAAAAGCCCATCCTACCTTGGAGATCACAGATAATGTCATCCTGTTTTCTTCTTTCTCAGCACCCTCGGAACAATCTGCTTAGTAGGCAAGTGTAGATCTTTCAGTCTATGCATCATATGATCTTCATACCTTTGAACAAGGCAGCCAACTCTCTGCCGCATTTTGTACCAACTGCAATTGCAAAATACTTTTCAAGGGTAGCCTCCCAGTAAGGATGTGATAGTCCTCACGATGAATTGTCACTATAGTGTGAATGACTATCAGTAAAAGTAATTGGCTTGGGAAGGTTCACAGTCAACACTCTAACTATACTGTCTGCAAAAATGCTTCTCTTAAGACTCACTTAAAGCCTTAAACTGTGATCTTGCTTTTTCTGGAAAAAATAAAAGTAACTTCAACCCCCCCCACAAGTCCCCAGGAGTTGAACTCAAATGGTCTTTATCTACCTATTCAATCATAAAGATAAATAGATGCGCATTATAATAATAAAAATTGCTGATCCCTCAGTATTAATAAAGTCCATGAATGGAGTACATTGACCATTCCCATTACCAGGGAGAAAATTGTACATCAGTAATCCAGCTCATTATCTTAGCACTGAATGTTTTTCTCTTTTGACTTATCATAATTAATATTCCCTGGTGCCTTTCCATGCATGAATGCAAATGCACTTGATTAGAATTAATATGAATTATATATTATGAAGCGTAATTACTTGCATAATTTGTTTCTAACTACAGAAATGAAATCACATCACTGTCCTTCTGCTATATCAATTGCCCACAATATTCATATTCACTTGGAAGTTAAGAAACATAATTACGTCATATATGAATGATTGAATCTTCATGATCATTATTGTGAAGTTTATACAAATGATCCATTCCAGCAACAATCCTATAAATCTTGTTCAGTTTAGTGGAGCTTATTTTTATGTATATAGTTTTAATATGTATTGCTTGTCGAAAGAAAAAATGAGGAAAAGAAGGAAAAGCCCATCACATAAACACATTCATTTAATAATAAATAATCAATAACACTCAAGTTGGAAAATTTAAAAAAAAGATAATCATGCCTCCATATTATTATCTAATTCTAATTTGTCCTCCAAATAGAGCTTCTAATACAATGCTCATCTAAATAAAGAGAGGTGAGATCTTCTCTCCAGGGTGCAAGTGATGGCACTTTATCCATCACTTTAGGACAAGTGCCATCACTTGCAGGGTTCAAGTGATGGCACTTAATCCATCACTTTATTGATGCAAGTGATGGATTTTGACTCTTCTCACTCTTTGCTGGATCACTTTCTCAAAGAAAGGCTTCACCTAGGTAAAAAATAAAGGTTTCCCCTGCCAGCTGTGGCCAACAAGAGGGGCTGGTGCTCATCTCTGTTTCCTAGCTGAAGAGCCGGCATGTCCGAAGATGCTTCAATGCTCATGAGGCCAACATGACTATACACCCAGGCACACGGACACTGTTTCCTTTCCCATCAAAGGTGGCACCTATGTTATCTACTTGCATTTTTACATGCTTTCGAGCTGCTAGGTTGGCAGACAACGGAAGCTCACCCTGTTACGCGGTGGCTCTTGGCTATCGAACTCGAGCTGCCGACCTTCCAGCCAACAAGCCCAACATCTTAATTACTATCCTAGTAATCCAGACTTCTAAGTCTGGATCACTTAGAAGACACTTGAGAAGCTCGTCCAAGGCACTGACTAGGCAGTCTGAATTCTGTCCACCATCATCACCTGCCACATAGATGTTAAGTCTGATCCCTTCTAGAAACCTTCTGTTGAATCAATTGTCTTTGTCTTTAAAAGTTTCATGGAGAATAAAGACATTAATATTCTGGACAACTGTAGGTAACATCAGTAAAGTCTTGTTCTCTTTTAAGCTTTGTGGCTCTGCTTGATTCCTGAATAAATATATTGAAATGGGAACTGACAGGGATTTTGATTGAGATTCGGGGAGTGGAGGGGGAATTATCTTACTCACGTGCCAGGCTGAGGGTGCAAATGCTTAGCTGCTTCTAAATAAGATCAAAAGGAAAGGTCTGAAAAAAGTGATCAGGATTTTTCTTGCGAAGCATGGCGGGTGTTAAGTGAGTCACACCTAATTTCACAACCTTTTTTGCCACGTTTGTGAAGTGTTAAGTGAATCATTGGAGCTGTTAAGTGAAACATGGACTTTTTAAACAAATCTGGCTTCCTCCATTGACTTTGCTTCGCAAATGGTGATCACATGACTCTACGATGCTACAACTGTTGTGAATATATGCCAGTTGACAAGAGTCCAAATTTTGATCACATAATTGTGGGGGTGCTGAGGTAGGCATAAATGGTCATAAGGCACTTTTTTCAGTGCCATCGTAACTTTGAACAGACCCTAAATGAATGGTTGTAAGTCGAGGACGACTTCTATTTGCTTATTTATTTATTAAGTTGATATGCTTTTCACTCTCAAAAGCAACCCTGGGCAGCTTCTCCTCTTCCATATGTGTTTTTGATAAAGCTGCATCAACAGACATTTTTCCCCTGGGATTATTATTAGATTGTCCTCCTAGTTGTTATTATTACTAAAATCCATACTTCTGAAAGTCTTTGGAAGAGGAGAGTCATTGTTCATTTTATCACATTATACGTATTCAGACTATTAAGGGGGAAATGGCTGGAACTTGTAGAGCACAATAACTGCATGTTAAGGGACCTTCTACACACTTTGTTCACCGTTTCTTGGAGGCCATTTATTTTTGTATTGCATTATGGAAGGACTGGAAGGAAAGAAGGAAACAGCAGCAAACGTCTCCCATCAGCCTTTTCTTATTCCTATTCTTTTCCCTGTCACATATTGTGTGAAATGCCGTGTGAAGCGGCATCTCACATCCTCCAGCATCCCAAATGCTTGCTTGTTTCCCTCTAAGCCTGAAGATATATTCCGTTTACATGAAAACCAGCCCGCTATATACGTATTGCACGAAGGAACGCTTAAACATTCCGTGTGCTAAGCCTGATTTGCACCTGTGAATAAGTTGAAAAATTATTTCATCTGTTTCTCAAACTGTTTAACTGTTTTGTTTCAAGGTGAACATTTTTTTGAAGACTTGTATTTTTTTTCAGAGAAATCATGGAACGAGTGGAAGGACGACAGATAATAGGATTGGCCCAGGATGACCTCCAAGCGACTCAGATAGAATGAAAATTCCAAAACGAAGCTCCATTTAGTGCAGAAAACGAGGAATGTACATTAGAGCTAGACGCAGGAGAGAGTGGTCGGTGGGAAATCGGGATGGGAAGTCAAAATCTCACAGGAAAGTAAAGGAAGAAGAGAAGGGGCCATGAACGTATCACAGTTGAAAAGGCAACTGTTTTAATTCAATACAGAGCCTTAAGTTGGCAACGGTGAAGCCCTGGCCTTTTCATCTTAAGACAGAAACATTCCAAAATGTTTTGCAGTAAAAAGATGAGGATGCAAATGGCTAAAGAAGATCGTGATGGGAATAGGGTGCCCTTTGTGGATTTACGAAGAATGGATAAAAATGAACTCATGATTTCTGAAGGTACTGATAAAAAGGATGTCTATGGGATGAAGGAAAAGGTGGAAATAGAGTTAACTGCGTTTGCAACTGACCGGAGCTTCTTTAAATAATTATTTTTCCCGTTCACCTTTTTTTCTTTTGTCTTCTACGTTTTTCTCTCATATTCTTTTCTTTTGATTTTCTTTTTTTACTATAAATATGTGTGTCCATATGTGTGTATATGTACAGTATGTATACATATATATATATATAGGAACTGAAGGTTGGTGTGATTTTTTTCTTTCCTCCAAGGCTTCTGCAGCTTTATTTCTAGTGCCTCAGTCCGGTATTACTACATCTTTTCCTTTGGTTTTCACACACACACTCACAAAATACAGATTCTACCAATGCCTATTTTCACATTTAAATCAGTTTAAATACACCCCGTCGGTGTTCAGTTATAAAAAGGATAGGAATATTTCACACTATGCATTTAGAATAAAATATAAAAATCAGTGAAGAATGTCCATCCCCTTGAGCACTTAATCTACTGCCTTACATTTTTACCTCTTTGACCTTCTGCCTTGCAAATTAATTCCCCGAACTATTGCATCTGAAAGGGTGGGGGGAAGAGGACTTTTTGGCCCGTTGTTGTGACTCTGCAGCCTTTAAAACTGGGGTTTTGCACATGAAAAACAATGCTATTACCATGTAGCAGTGGCCCTTGAAGATTTAAAGAACCAGACCAAATATTGGACAAATGACCCCTCTTATAATAAGATATACCTCGCCTTACTGCCTGTATATAGTAGAAAGCTGAAATGTCATTTTCCATATCTATCTGTCTGTCTGTCTGTCTCTCTGTCTCTCTGTCTATCATCTCTCTGTTGGTCTGTCTATCTTAACATTTTATTTCACATAGTCTAGAGAATACTCTCATTTATTTATTTATTGAATTGACATGCCACCGAAATCCGGAGACCTCTCATATTATATTAATATATTATTCAAAGCATTTTGGTGCACAGAACAGCCATTTTTCAATGATTGAAGTCTGAACCAAAACACACAGATTTTGTCTGGATGTATACCCAACAGGCTAGTGGGGAATTCTGAGAGTTCAACTCCACACATCTTAAATGTGCCAAAAATGCTGTTCTGTGTGGTTTGGATGTATTGCTGGTTGAACTAAGACAGTCCCTGTAAAGATCATTGTTATTTTCTTTTTTCTATCTGTCTCCTTGCCTTCAGTCTCCTTTTGTTCTTTAACCTTGATATACATAATATGATTCAAATTCTTACTAAATCAAGAATTCTCATTCTGAAAGGATATCAGCCTTAACATGTTATTCTTCCTCCTTGGTTTAATTTACAAAAAGGGTGGAAGAGAAGTTACTATTTCATTTACATTTGAGTAATTCGATGCCAGGGAGGATTTCCTAGAGAAAAAAATAGCTACTGGCAAGATCTGAATAGTAGTAGTTCAGGATGGATTAGAGAATCCTTTGCAGGGGTGTCTGCCTGTCTGTCTACATACATCCAGAGAAAGAGAGAGAATCTGATAACCTGCAGCCAGAAAATAAAGTGGTTCAATAAATTTATAAGAGTGGTTTATACAGAATGTTTAGAGGCTGAGAATAATATAAAACATAATTCTAGCCCTTTCCTCACGATGAGTAAGTAGCTTTGCAAATGTAAGTTTTATTAGCTTTTCATAAGCATCAAATCTGTCATTGCAAATCTAATTTTCATTTATCACTTTTGAAAAATTGCTTTGTTAAAAGTTTGCACTGAAGATACACTATGACATTATAAATCTAAGTTAGAAATTCCGTTCAGCTTATCATCTTTTTTGTTTTAAATAGGCATTTATCTGAGGGTGATGGGTGGTTTAAAATGTGAAAAAAATGAATAAATTTCAACTGTTTATAAGAGATTTGAGCCAGAGGGAATATAATAAAATATGATCCTCCTGTTTTGATAGAATTTGTAGTGGGTTTTCAGGAGACTATATGAATAAATGTATTTGTTTCATTAGGAAACACTGTCCTAAACAGTCTTTATTGCTGTTTAATGATGTCATTCTCTGATCCCTGATTAGTTACACATCTCATGTTTCTATTTAATGAGTATTCCTTCTTTTGTTTATTTATATTAGTATGTAGTTAAATCAATTGGCTGTTACATCTTAATGCCATTATGCTCATCAGCTGATAACTAACTGGTTGAGATTAATTTACTATAGAGAAAATAATAATGTTGAATTAAAAGTTCTCTCTCTCTCCAAATGTTCTTAGGACTATTTGAAAATGTGTCCCCCATTTTTTGATGTGTCCCCCATTTTTTTAACTGCCAACTGATAGACCTTTCTGCTCTCACTGGATTTCCAGTCAGTGCTTCTTCTTTCTATGTCAAAGTTATACTATGAGATACACTTCTCTGATGATCTGGCAAGAAACTGAAAACATAGCATAAGATGTGGAAGGGTATAGAGACTCATCAACTGAGGCTAGTACCTGATAACAACCATTTTAAGGACACATAGTAATCATAGTTATGTTATCATTTTGGATTTGGTGAGCTAGAAATTTAGCAAGCAAGCCATTTCTAAATTAAGAAAACCCCTTTGAAATACCCAATTTTGTCCATATCTGTCATGAGAAATGCTTCCTGCTTGATCTTTATGTCTGACAGCAGCTCAGGTGAAAATATTAGAAAAGTTCCAAATATAATTGAAATGTATACAAGAACTTAGTGGTATGTCAAGATTGACTCTACAGCCTTTGTCTATCAATTTTTTTTTGAGTGAGGTCACTTCCTTTTGCCTTTTTTTCCAGGTATACATTCACTTGCTTGTTTGTGCTTCTCTTGGTAAAAAGTTGTGAGCTAATCTTTGTCTGTCTCTGTAAGATATGTCAATAAATAAATGTCTTTCCATTATAATGATAAAACTTGCTTCACTAATCTTTGCTCAGGTTGGATTCTCTTTGTCAAGTATAGTCACTTTCCCTAAATCTCTCTCCCTCTCCCTCTCTCTCATACAGACACACAGAAAGAACACTTCCATTCCAAAGAACATTAAAGTTGGATAAATACTATATTTTTACTTTTGACTAAACAAGTTTATGATTGCACCATCAGATCTATTTTGCATTCTAGCCTTAGCTAAACTAAGAATGCATATGAAACATTATTGCTTACATAAGTAATTTGCATAGAGTTTTCATATATAAAATGTCTGTTTTTTAAATCATGCTCCAGAGTTAGGAACAAGTCATAACCTAGACTGATCTGGAACTGTGAACAAAAAGACATTGATTACAAGATTGCTGAATTAGAATTTAAATTCATCCAGTACAGTTTCATGTAGAAGAAAAAGATAGCTTCTATTTATTCTTGCTTTTTTGTGATTACATCTATAACGTAAGTGCAGAATTTTTGTGTATAAGACCCCTAATTTGGTCTCTCATAAGCAAAACTGGCAGCATAACAATGTTAAATATTCCATATGTAATGAGAGAAATATATATTGGAAATCCCAGAGATATGCTGTCAGTCAAAGTAGACAGGACTGATCCAGATGGACAAATGGACTAACCTGAAAGAAGAATTTCTCTGCTTCCATAAGGGTGAAGATCCCTGAATTGGTGATGCTACCTGCTTAAACTAACCTAGCTACCAGTGTTATTGTTTCACCATTCACATCTATGGATCAGTACTCATATCAGATATTAAAGCAGTGAATCTTAGCTAGATTTTATAGAGAAAGAGGATCTAAAGACAATGCTTTTGTTAGTCATCTTTCCGTATGCAGATAATAATAATATCACAATCCTTTATTGGTATTGAAGCAGTGTTTGCATGTATCTCTATAAACTCATTCATCCTTCCATAATAAATGTAATGAGTGCTTATGTGTAATTTATTTTCACATGCTTCAAACCAGATAACAACTTCCATAACAAAATAATATCAATATTATCATACATTTATGATCTCTAGTTATACATCTCAGTTTTTGGGCTGCTAAGCAATGTTGTTGAGATTCTGCCTTTATATCTGGAATGTAGGGATGTGAAGGGTTAATCCAGAGTTCAGAACTATGGGAGTGGTTTTCCCAGAGTGGCTGTTGAGATCTACACCTTATCAACAAGAGGCCTGAGAGAATTGTGGGGAGGATTCCTAAACTATTTGATGTGTACTCATGCGCAAATATTCTTAATGATGTAACCTTGTAACTTTTGGCTAACTAATAAATGTGTGAAATAATTTGGGGAGAGAGCTTTGGGCTTTTTCTCTTTTGCTCGCATGCTTTCCTGAAAACTTCCAAAGCAGCTGGACTGTTTCTGTGTCTCTTTTCTCTGCTAATACAATAGCTTGCATGCCTAATAAATCATCTGATGCTCAAAGGTAGGAGCACAGATCCCAGGTAATTACTACACTGGAAGCTGTGGAGATTTGATTGGAAGAAACAAGTTCAGACTCAACCCAAGAAAGACTAGAGGCTATAGAGTTTGGGATTCAGAATCTCCATCTTTGTTTCTGCATAGGATCACATTGCCTCAACTGTTGTGTACTTGAAGATGTGATAGTTAGAAGATGTGACTTGGAGGATCTTTGCATAAATCCATAATGGGTTCCCATGATAGTGTGGAGCTTATTAGATAGGTTGAATGATGGTTAACTTATGTACCTACTGTATGTTTTGCCACTATTTTGTCTTTTTCTTTTTATCTTGTTTTTAATTTTAATCAAAATTGTGGTTTTAATGGTTTTTATTTACTTTGTTCTTATGTATTTTGCTTTTAGTATGTGTGCCACCCTGAGTCACTAGAAGTGAGATGGGCAGCTATACAAATATGATAAAAGTTTGAATTTTTCCTATGAAAGAATAGCCCTTGTGGTCAAAAATCTGTGCAAATATAGTGTGTTTTTTATTTCTGGCAAATTATGATTTTCACACTGAAAAGCAGTGCAACAAGCAGTGTAACAAGACACAGAAAGGTGAAATGGGTACTGATCTTGTTTTAGTAGACTGGATCTAAAATTCCAAAATCTATTTATATGAGAATTCTGAAGTCATACATTCAAAATGATATGGTCTTGGTATTATAGACCCAGCTACATAATATTAAACCATTTCTATACTGTCCTTGCAGAATATTTCAAAAATAGCATGTCTAAAACAAATTAAATATCTACACTATTCTTCTTAATATGATGTCCACATAATCTGGCCAAGAATTCTTAAAGCTGTTTTCTTTCTTCTGATATGGATTAAATAAAGAACCTCTGTCTGCCAAGCACTTCTTTGTATTTCTACAAATATTTAGGGCTTGGTTAACCCCATGATTTGCTGTGAGAGGAGATTGCTTGTGTACATGGATAATTTAAAACCTGGTGCCCACACAATCACAGAAAATCAAGATAAAGTTCTCTAAAGAATATTGGGAAAAGAGAATTATAGTCTACAATTACTTTAAGTGGATAATTAGGATTAAGTTTGTATCATGGGGAGGAAAAGAACGAGGGAAGCAATCTTTCTTAGCCTTTAGATTTAAAATATTCAAGTCCTTGCATCGCAATGAGGTTGAAAGTAGGCAGTATTTTTAGTAGCAGCTGTTTTAGTTCCTAACATCTGTGGATATTGACAATAAGTTTACACATGAGAGCTCCTATGATAGTGCTTAACATTGAGAATATTTTAAACATTTTACAGACACATTATACTGAAATACTCAGTTCAATAAAATGGCTGGAATGTTATATCGAGCTAAGTGTAAATGTGTAGGAGAAGAGGTGGCAGAGCCAAGCAAAGGAGTGAAAAAGGGATTAGACTGGAATCACTAAGTAACCACAAATGCACAAAGTCCAGCTTTCTTTGACTGCCATTGAGTCTTCCCGAACACCCACACTGCTAAACCATCAGTTGAGTAGATTCTTGTACATAGGCTTTATCAATAGATCAGTTAATTTGAACCTGGACCCGGTCTTTGCATCTGACAAAACTTGAATTTGCATTCCGATCTTCACTCAGCTTACTGGAGACAGCTTGGAGAATCACCATTTAGCAGCCTCATGAACTTCACAAAATTAGAAGGGTAAGAGGAATAAGAACTGTGAAGCACTTTCTGCAGCCAGTTTGATCTAGTAATAAAGACAATGATATCTTGATAATGAAAGGAGGTGCAGTGGCGCAGCAGCTTAATGATGCCAGTTGTGTCCACCAGAAGTGGCTGGCACTCTGGTGGTTCGAGTCACAGCACCGCATGATGGAGTGAGCGCCTGTCACTTGCCTCCAGCTCCTGTCCACCCAGCAATTTGAAAGCACATAAAAATACAAGTAGATGAATGGGTACCCCTTCGGGGGGAAGCTGGCCTGCAGCGGCGGGAACAGTGAGTCGGTGCTGGACTTGCCAGTTTCAGGGGTGGAGCAGGAACTGTGGAGGATGCCCTGGATGT
>JANHZU010001612.1:0-19391 GCA_032468055.1 Acrochordus granulatus
AAGGGGACGGCAGAGGATGAGATGGATAGATAGCATAGTCAGTGTGATGGGTGTGAGCTTGGGAAGACTCTGGGAGGTAGTGCAAGACGGGGGCTTAGCGTAATGCAGTCCATGGGGTCGTGAAGAGTCGGACACGACTGTGCGACTGAACAACAACAACAAAAAGGCTTCAAAACCAAACAAGAAAAACAATTGGAACAGAAATAAAACTTTGTAAGTTCTGTTCCTGGGAAGTAAAGTACTATATTCATATGTTGGAAAAAAAAATCTGTATTTGTATACAAATAACTTTGTGGAAGAGCATTGAATATCTTGATTTGCACAACTGATTAATTGACCTGAACTAAACACCTATCTGTAGAATTAAAATTCAATTTGATTAGGGCTATCACAATGAAAGCTATTTGGATCCAAATGGAAATGATGGTTTAGCAGCTGTGGGCATGTTTGCTGTATCTCTTGGCATCCCCTCAAAGAAAATGGCAAAAGATTCAGTGAGGACTCACAGACCCTTCTGAAGCATTACTTTTGTTTCAGATCTGAGCAAATATGCATCATTAGAGTTACTATATGATTGCTGCAAAAGTCATTTTTCTCACATGGCTGTTTTTGGTGGCTATTGGTAGATGCTCATAGGCTAGTGTGTCTTTACTGAGTGTTATTTTCATTAGTCAGAGATAACCATTTCAGTAATTGCTTTTTTTAAAAAATAAAGTTCTTAATGTATCAAAGATTATTCTAAAAACAGACGTGAATAGTCTGAGATAACTTCAAATAACCTAGTGAGAATGGTTGTGAGGTAGCCTTCTGCATTAAGTAACAATTAAATTTGATCTGCCACAGGCGTTGAAAGATTATAAAGTGGAACTCAGGGATGATCCCATCATCAACACACATTTGGGCAAACTGTATGATAATTTATTGGAACAAAACCTCATCCGGGTTATTGAGCCTTTTTCCAGAGTGCAGGTAAAAAACTTTTCCAGTACTTCCCATGTCATTTTTCTGCTTAAGTCATGATTGTTTGCTCTTTTCTCATCAATTTGGCATAGAGAGTTTATTCTAAAATATTGGCACTTTCATATAAAAGTAATCCAAGATTTGTTTTAAACATGTCTTATTGAATAAGTCAGTATGATATATAAAGTAATTATGTCTTACTTGGCCAATTCTGATTTTACTTCCTTCTGTTTTTTTTGTTTGTTTGTTTTTTCGATGAAGAACAAACCAAACTGGGACTAAGCTATTATTATAGTTTCAAATGTAATGACAAGCCCTGTTTAAAGCAGATAAAAATTTATAAGCTAATAACTTATGTTGTTGTTGGTTGTATTAAAAAATCAACTATGGTTTATTTTCTTATATTGTATTTTTATTTAATTGAATTATTTGGCCACCATTTGTGCATCATGCTGAAGCAGAGAGGAGCATATCATACTATGAAATAGCATTTTAGAAGAAAAGGGGTATGTAAAATTATAAAATGATTTGTCTAAGCCAGGCCACTGTGAAGTGTTCTGTTACACAATTTTAAGACTGGAGTTGCACAGGAAGAATTTCAGGACAGACTTTGTTGTGTGAAACTGTTCCAAGTCTAGAACAGTAGTTTTGAATATCAGCTTAATAAATGGATTCAATTATCAGATTCTTAAGCTATTTCAGATTTTATTACAATTCTTTGCTCAGAAGTAATGAGAGAATTCTCAGTTACTAAATTGTTTGCCATGCCTGTATAGTTGAATTATAGATTCTTAAATAATTGATCATAAATCTGATAAGATGATTTCAAGATAGGAATTAACTTTGGTGAGGGAACTATAGCATAGGTGGAGAATCTTAATTTTTTTCTGTATCATATTAATAAAAATGTAATTGCCAATTCCTATGTTTCATTATGGAGAAAGAAAACTTCCGTCAAGTCTGAAGAGCTAATATTAAAGTTATTATTATATAGAGAATAAGGAAGGCATCCTTGACAGATATATAAGTTCCATTACAAAGTGACAAGGGGAAAACATATCTTAAATCCACAACAAGTAGAAAAATATGTGGAAGAGGCTCAGATAGATGGCTCCCTAATTCACATGAGTATAAAAAGGCAAAAGTACAGCACAAAATCTTGGAAGATTCTATAATTATAGCCACTATTAATAAAAGTTGTTTAATAAAGTTGTGGATTCCTGGCTGGTCTATCTGGTAGGGCTGACAGACTAGAATAATCAGTTGTGAATGCAGAAGTAGAGCCCAATAGTATAAAGATTAACAGAGAATTACTACATATGACTGTTTCTTTCAGAAAAATGCCAATTCCACTCTCTGTGACCCTATCTCAATTTTTTTTGCAGATTGACCACATATCTAGCCTTATCAAGTTATCAAAGGTAAGAGCTAAAATGTAGCAACCTATATGATCCTGTTTCAATAATTTTTGTTACAATATCAGTGATAGTTATAGTTATGAAAACACATTAATTTTCTTCAGCAACATAAGTTATTTAGAAAAAAATTTCAAATTCAATTCTGACTTTTTTAAAAAGACGTAAGTAATTCTGTTCTCATAGAATTTAAATAAAAATAAAAAAACCTTACTAAGCCTGAAATATAACTGCACATCTATGGATATATGATGTATTGAACACTAAACAGATATACATGGGTTGAATTGAAAAGATTTGTCAGTCTGTTCCTTTGAAATAAATAAGTAGTGGAAAGTAGTTCTTGAAGGGAAAAAGAAGTGAGGAGCATTCTCTCACTTGAGCATTTCCTGGTTCAATTTCAGGCAAATGTGGAAAGAAAGCTCTCTCAAATGATCCTGGACAAAAAGTTCCATGGTGAGTCTTCCTCCGTTCTCAAAAAGGAAAGAGTTTGGTTTTGCCAATTACTATATTGTTTCCTGAATAAATATGGTACCTTAACAAACATTAACAGTAGGTTGTATTATATTGAGGAATTCCCACAAATTTTAGAGTTCTTTCTTTATCCTCCTCTTTAAATGTTCTGCACATTGGAAACCATTTCATTTGAAGTCTGTCACAATTAAAGTGAAATACTTTGTGTTAGAGATGTAAGTTATCCAAGAACCTTAATTAAAACTTTTTTCTCATTAGGGATTCTTGACCAAGGTGAAGGTGTCCTGATTATTTTTGATGAACCACCTGTAGACAAAACATACGAAGCTGCTCTGGAGACCATTCAGAATATGAGTAAAGTAGTGGATTCATTATACAACAAAGCCAAGAAACTAACATAGGTGAGGGACTCTTTTAGCCCATGGTTAAGGCTGTAATAGATTTTTGCACCCCCTTGAGAAGGATTGTTCTGTTGAATGATATGGCTCCATCTTTTTTTTTCCTTGCAGAGTTGAAAACTGTTGGCTGTTTGAAGCGTTGGTGCGTGAAACCTTTGGGGGGGCGGAACAAAAGGCTAGAAGACTAGTGGGGTTTTTTTTTGTTCCCCACCCCCCTTTTGCTCTACTTCTCACTCAAAAAGTTTAAGATAGCCTTCCCCAACATGATGGCCTCCAGATATGTTGGAACTACAGCTCTTTGAATTTGTAATCAACATGGCTAAGAATTGTAGGACTGGTAGTCCCAATACATCTGGAAGCCACCAGAATAGGGAAGGCTGTTTTAAGACTTCCTCATCTGATCCATCTTGTCTATACAATTGTGTGTTCAATGTAACCTTTTACTTGCTGAACTTTGTACTGGGATGGGAAATAATGTTTTAAAAAAGAAATGTTTCAGGGATGGGGGGGAAAGGAAGCAGTGGCAGCATCCTAAATAAAAGGAGTGAGGCTACCTTTAAAAATGAACAAACCTTTCATTTTCTTGAAGGTGGTAAAGGGGTGGGCCAAGACATCTTATAAATCACAAGAAAATGTGATTTATAAGCCAAACAAAATTCCTACATAGAAGGTATTTCTTATGTGCATTGAGTCCAACATGATTGTCCACAAATGTACATGTACTGGGTCTCAGCTGGTAGCCAATGTTCATGAGTGCATGTTGGTTTCCTACAAATTCCCTTCATAGCATTCTGTTCTATGTAGGAATTTTGTCATCTGCAAAGGGTAAATTAGAAATTGGGAGCTATGTTAACATTGTGTTTAGAATTCAGGAGTTATGGGCAATTAAACTGAGATGAGTTGGTAAGCCACAACTATCTTTACACTTCCTGAAGATTCAGTAAAATAACAGGTCTCTGTCATCCTTAAATGCTCCATCTTTAATTCTAAGGCCTTATCACATGGGGCCTGCTTGAAATAGTTTTCCAAAACAGTAAAAGAACAGAAAATAGCCACCCTTGAACAGTGGTTCTCAAGGTTTCCTGGTTCTGTACTGCATGTTTTTTTAAAGGCTAGAATGTACTTGCCTTTTAACTTTGCAAGATATGCTATTGAAAGTACAATTGAGCTTCTGTTCCTAATTGTTGATTTCTTTAAAAAAAGTAGTTGTTTTTTTATTGATGGAAGGCTGGTTTGGGCCGTCTAGAGGTATTTTTAACCTCTGTTCCATTCCCTGAACATCAGGAATAAAGCTGCTCTTTGAAGGTGAAGGCATGACTGCATATTACACTATCCATATGGCTGCTATCTGAAACTGCATTCTTCTATTATTGTGCCAGATAGCCAGATACCTAAAGAGGTTTGCTGCACAACAGATTTCCTCACAATTTGCTATACTATCAGCATTGAGTTTCCTCATAGTCTTTGTTAAGGAACAAGCAGCTACATTCTCGTGAATGGAACGGGTGGAGGAAGTGATGATTATTGAATTTTCTGGCAGCCTGTCTTTTGGAATGTAGGAAGGATCTCTGCTGCTCCTCCATTACTTCCAGAAAACAGCAATTATTGGCCATAAACATTTCATCAGGGAGAGGGGAGAACTTTTCAGAGGCAACCCTGTAACAGAAATAAAGCAGCCTTTTTCCTCCTGGTGCCTGAAATCTTGGATTTCAGCTCCAATAATTCCAAGCCAGCATGGTCTGGGGAACCTTTGGGGATGGGGATCCTAGAATGATGGATACTGCTGTACATGATTTGCCTCTTAAAACTGTCTCTGTTCAAATCTAGAGGAAATTTAGAATGATGATTTTGTGTGGGAGAGACAGGGCACTCTTCACCCTGGTGTTACATGATTGGATGATGAAGTTATATTTAAGGTGTTGCTGACATATGAGTAGTGTAACCTTACACATCGCTGCCCTCATCTTTCACTTTCTTTCTCTGCTTTCTCATAATTATTTTATAAAATGTATCTCCTCTGCCATAAAATATTTTTTCATACGCATGACATCTCCTAACTGGCTGTATCTACCCCTCTTTTTTCATGCTGCTTTCTCTTATTTTTTTTGTCTACTTAGCATTTGAAAGTTTCTGTCTCAGCCAGTTCAAATGTTCTGGGGAAGGGTTTGTGTTTTTATTTTTGGTCTTGGGGAGGGTTTTGGCACCATGAATTTCAAATGTACAAATGGTTCACGCTAACACACACCAGGTATATCTGATGTTCAGATGGCATACAAATAAAAAATATTCTTTTTCAAAAAGACTGGCTCTTGTCTTTGCCTACAAAGGCGCAAATATAAGCTCTTGGAAGTATCAGTGGCATTGTGACTCTATTAGTTAATCCCTATAACTAACAATCTTCATAGCATAAATTACCTTAGTAAGGATCTTCTCTTTACCATTATTCATTTGTAAAATCAATCAAGCAGATTATTGATTCCATTCTGTATATAAGCAGGACTGGATCTAGTCTTGGCTCTCTGCTTTTATTAGGAAATCTTACTTAACTGCCCCATTTTCCTATACCACCTATTTTATTGTTTCCTGTTTCCATAAATACTCAACTTATTATGAGTCTCTTCCCTAGATTTGAATCCTCAACTTAAAAGCCTTGGTCCAGGAATATATATTTTGTTAAAGTACAGAAAAACTTTTAAATGTGAAAAATAATTCGGTACAGAATCATGATAATTTATGTTTTCAGATACAACTGCAACAGTGTTTATAATCTTTGCGGTATCAGCTATGTATGTATTATTAGCTGCAATTCTTGAAGATACATCTTGGGTTGACCAACAAGAGGTGAAGAAGGATAGATTATTGGGGCTTTTACTTTATTGAGATTAGAGCAAAGGTAAAGAGAATCTCATTGAATACAGCCATTTTCTTGATTGCAAAAAAGTCTTTTCCATTACTGTTGAATCTGTTAGAATCTTCTATTTAGAAGAGCAGTTCTATCTATATTAGAAAGGTTTTGTTACAGCTTGCTTGTCTTAAATTTTAGCAACGTTCAGAAATCCCTTATGAAAATTCTGTGAAGAATTTTGCAGATAAATTTTGTTCTAACTTGTTATCTGGAGAATACTATGGTTTCCCTTGGCAACTTTTGTTGAATATCTTTCACTTTATATACTGATAATTGGACATACTCTATGAAGAAGCAGTCTTATTTGTCCATAACTTCATGGGAGAAATTCTCTGATAATTCACAAGGATCTTTCCTAACCCTAGAAAGTATTGACCAGAAAAAAGTTGAAAAGGTATGCTCAAATTTTGAATGTGTAGCTACCAAAATACATACATTTTTAACAGTATCTTGTATTTTTACAAATATATGTACACACATGGTATTTTCGAAGTTAAGAGAGAAGTCTTTGTCGCAAAGTGCTCACAGTCAAGCATTTGATTGCAGTGAGGAAGGGAGGCAAGTTAAATAACAAAATTTTATTGATGGCAGTTCCTCAGAGCTGAAAAAGAAAACCAGAATCACAGACATAAATAACTTGAATCTTACCAAGTTTGTAGTGGCAATAGCTTCCTCCCCCCCTTTTTTTTTGGTCTTCATTGAGCAAATACCATAACATTGGGCTGTTGTGATTCTGTTATTGCATTTTGATAATTCATAAGCCAAATTAGAAAACTAACTCAGCCTTTATTTCTTCTAGCACCCTCAACTCCACGTTTGATTATGATGTAGTCATTCGCAACCAGTGCTCCCAGTAGGCAGGTTAATCAGGACTCACTGTATAGAAAGACCACTGGAATCTTTTAACACCCAACAGCTTTGGTAAAAATGTGGAGGAAGAGTTCAGTTAGCTCCCATTAAGATTTTTTTTATGTCATTTGCTGCTAGAAAGAGAATGTCAGGTCTACTTTGCTGGAATGTGCTTGTACTATGGCTGCTCCAAAAGAGACCCAAGGATGCTGATGTCCCCTAGTTGCAAATCGGTTTAGTGACATGGAGTTTTTAGAAATAGCATGTTTTCTTCCTCTATCGGGGGTTACCTTTTCCTGCCTCCATCGCTGTGTTAGCTGAGGGTGGGGTGAGATGAGGTCGTTCAGCAATTGCAGGATGTGACTTGAGAGGATGATGGCGCAGGCACAGGATGTATGCGCTGAGCCACGCACTGTCAAAATGACGTCTGTTTCCTCCCCTCCATCAAAAGGTGCAAGGAACCTGAAGCCGCTATTTTTGGCACGCAATTCCTGCTGCTGCCTTCTCTCTACATAGACATGTATCTACATCCTAAAACAGGTGCAGCTGGTCATGATATTTCCTACCTCTGGTGTGAAACGCCCCTTTCTCTTGCCCCAATCAAAGCTCTATTTTGTCTGCCCCCTCTCTCAGATGGCCTTCCTCTGCCGTCATACCTCCTCCACCCCAGCCTTTGCTGACTAGGGATGATAGAAGTTGTAGTCCTGCACATCTGGAGGGTGCTGTCTTGGGGAAAGAGAATACCTAGCCTTCAGAACCTTCTTTCCTGAGAATTCTGAAGCCTCGTCCTATTTTAGAAAGAACAGGCTAATAATGCACCCCAAGGGGGAATCCATGGGCTTTGAGACCCAGGAACTCGCCGCCCGACTCTTGCCTCGGCTGCTATTGCTGCCGATGCTCTCATTCCTGTCGGAATGCTATTTCTTTCCGCTCCTTTCTCTCGCGGCCCCATTCTCTGTTCCAGGCCAACGCTCCTCTGTGGAGGAATGGGCAAGCGGCGCCGTCCCCATCGCCCGCTTTCCACGGCTCTCCATCCCAGCCTTGGCGAAGCCCGCGCTCTCTCTCTGCGGCTGCTTTCTGCTCCTCAGCCCAACTGAGCGCCGAGACCTTCCGTGCCGCTGGAGGAAGCCACACTGAGGGGAGATTTAGCGTTTTCGCCTATAGCCTCTACAGAAGAGGAGCTGCAGCGCAGCGGCGTAGAAAAGTTGCCGCTTGCTTATTTTCGATGCGCGTCGGTGCACGAATATTCCAAGCCAAACACCTGCATTGAGACTTCCTGTGCTATTGCTTTCGATCCTTCCCCTTTTGGGGGTGGAGGCGAGGGGGAAGTTAAGTGGAGGAGCTCGTCGTTTCTCGTCTTCGCAAGAGCGACCGTTTACAGGGATACAACCCTTTTTCCTGAAGGAGGTTGTGTTGCTGCCTTCGGGTGGGACATGACCCCAGCGGCTTGGATGTAGAAAAGCGCGAGGCAGCGCTCCCCTGCCTGGTGGTGGCCCCAAAGGAGCCGGGCTCAGCAGTCTCCTCTTTGGGCGACGTTCCTCGAGCCCGCCACGGCCCTCATTTCTGCTGCTTCCGGTAACTCAAGCCTCCAGAGCAAAGTCATGGGCAACCGCCACGACTCCCTGCCTTTGAAGATTTTTTAAGCACGTGCCGGCAGTTTCTGGAACATCCCCACCTTTTTCCCGCCTGTTTCTGATTTTTTTTCTTTTTTCATTTTATGGGGGTGATTTTTCTTATAGGAGGCTCTTCCTCCCCTTGACTTGTTTCATATTCCCTAGGGGGAAATCAGGGGGATTTAAACTTGCAGTCTTTCTTGATTTAGTTTAATTTTGTAGTATTAAAATCTGAAAATGGGCAATGCAGCCAGCAGCATGGAAATGTCTCCAGCAAAGGAGATTAAAAGCCAGCCAACAGCTTCCTCACCTTTACCTCCCAAACAGCCTGCACCCCCCAAATTACCCATGCCCTGTGCTGAGGAGCTGGAAGAACGATTTGGACATGTTCTGGTAAGTCTCTCGGAAGCCTTTTTCAACCTTTACCTCCCTCTCCTACATCAATAAAAGCCATTCTTCAACTTCGTCTGTCTTTCCCCTTCATCATTCTAGCTACTTTATGTTAGATTGAATGGGATGGTCTAACATCAAACAAATGTGAATGACAGGGTAATCTGTCAAGGGGAAGAAATCAAACAGTATTTACAGATCAGGAAGGTTAATGATGGAGTCTTTGAAGTGGCCATGACTGCTAATGAGATAATGTTTAAGATTTCTATTGCTGGATTATATGATATAATTAACACTTCTTGTGCCACATCTCTGATTAAAATGCAGTTCTCATGCTGAAAATCTGTAACAAGAATACAGTAGTCAAATGTACAGGATCAGTGTTCACAGACTCGTATTCTGTCCTTGCTAGGATTCCTATCTAAGTTAGAGGGAGGGTATAACTATGGAGGGAGGAAAAAGGGTGAAAACAACTCCCAGTTCATTCAACTAAAGAGATGTGCTTTTGTGTTGCCTCCAGCTCCCTATGGAGATTAAATCTACCTTAGTATTTCCAGAAATATGGGTCTGTTGTAGACTACAGATCAGCTTAATGAAAACATTGGTAACAACAATTCCCTTTTCTAACCTTGAATGCCTAAATGGACTGAATTATACCACATATTGCTGCCGCCACCACCTTCTCCTGGGAATAATGTTCCTCAGAAGAAATTACCCTGTAAAAATTCTACAGAGCAGTGCCTAATCTCTGATTCTATTATACTTATTGACTACAGCTATGCATCTCATAGTTTCCCTTGCATTGGGACTTCACAGTCCTGTCTTCATCATGCTAATTGGGAGTAATCCCAACACATCTGGAGAAAACTGGATTGAGGAAGCCTGGCCATACTTGAAGCTTTCTCCTGGTTTTTGCATTCTCAGATCCATGTTGGATTTTGTCTCTTGGGAAACAGCATTCTTAGTACTTTAGATGTGATAAGACATCCCTGGCAAGCCACATTGAAAACACAGAAAATAAACTCCTCTATGAAAACCACAATGGAATCTTGTACTCCATAGCTTTGATTTCTAAAAATCCAATACTAATATACCCTTATCCTATTAGTTTCCTGCAGAGCTTTACAGTAATCATATGCCTGCCGCCAAAAAGTAGCTTGGTGTATTTTAAGTACTCTGAAATGATCAGTTCTCTACTGTAGAAAATGGTGGCAGAACTATGTGTGATCTGTAGTTTTCTATTTAGAGCTAGAGTTGTGTTTTGACAGTTCCTGCTCTTTTTTGTGTAGGTATTACCTTTTTAGGACCAGCTAGAACGTGACTGCCCTGTTAAAAATACTAGAGTTTAAATACTTACGTGTTCCATTTTGCTTGATGTTTAGTTTGAATAACAAAAATGTCTTTGGAGGGGGATCATGCTTAGACTGAAAAAGAATGACTAATTTGAAAAGCAAGAGATCTAATGTATGAGATTTATCAGCAAAGAGCAGATAATTGAATGAGCATTTTTTTATTTGTAGATGTTAAGAAATGTGTGTGCATAAATTGCTTAAAGCACATGCTCTCTTATCATTTTAATACTTTTTATAGAACCATGAATAAGTGTGAATATTCATTTTCATATCCATAAATGTATTATTAATGTAATTTTCTTGAAAAACTAAGTAGGAGTATAACATGGAAAAAGCATCACTAGTTGTGGTTTTTGTATATTTGGTATAATAACATAAGTTGTACTGCAATACTTAGGAATGTAGCTTTCAACCTATTTTTTTACATATACTGAGGATTTGTATGAATCTCCTGATTTGTTTCAAAAGCTATTAACCAGGTTCTGAGAATGATTCAAGTGCTCTAAATTGTGGTGTAGTTTGTTCTATCATTTTCATGCTTCTGGAATATGTTTCTTTAAAAAGTGGATTTTGGCTGAACAGAATGTTTTGAAATTGCAGTTAGAGACATTCAACTTTCAGGCAGATAGGTAGAGGGGGTTTTGTGCAGAGGAAAGAGTTGGTTGTAAATGATCTTTTTCTGAATGTGGTAAAACTGATTGTCAGAAGATAGAACAGAAAAAGAATAACATACTGTTTTTTTCTGTAAAATAGAACAGTTGTTAAGCCAGTCAGCAAGTTAGTACAATTTTTGTAATTGTGGCACAATTGCTCAGAAACAATCAGATGTAATGGATAGTTAAACTGAAGTTTTCTGTCCTAAAATAATTCCATCTTTCTCAAGATACAGTGATTGGGATAATCTTCAGTCATAAACCAGATCTGTTAATTGTTACATGCAATACTCCTTCTCACTTCCTCTCATGTCCCCATTACAGCAATTTACACAGAGAAAAAGTTTTCAGCTTCCCTCTTTTTGACATGGTTGCAACAGCACTGCCATTAACAACATATAAGAGAAACAACTGGGGTTATAGCTTTGTGGCGATGCTGATCTTTATATATAGTTCAATTCACATTTTGCAGATGCCATGAAATAAAGCACTTTGCTTTCTATACCATTTAGAAGCCTATTTTTCTAGGCAGAGTGTGATGAATATAGTGCAAATTAATTTGCTCCTCTGCCTGCAATGGAACAGCTTTCTAAATCCAGCATCCTGCATTTATGTGCTAGCATTACAGCTTTCAGAATTCCCAGTCAACATGCTCATAAGATTTCTAGGAGTTGCAGTCTAATACATTTGCAAGGCAAAAGGATAAGAATGCTAAATTAGATCCTATAATGAAACTACAGAAAAAATGAGTACTAGCTGCACAGAAACCCAATAATGTGATGTAATCTCTCTAGATATAGATCTATCCAAGCAAAGATAGCTAGCTATCCTGGATAATAATTAAGTTGCTTCAAGTTGCCAATTCATAGATACTCAGCTGCTTTATTGGCGCATGGTTAGACATGCAAGGAATTTGACTTCAGTACAGCAGCTATCGGTATACTTGCAAGACAACGGTGTAAGATAATAAAATAAATGTTGTTCAGCAGTAAGTGTGCAGCCAGTAGAAAGAAAGGATTTATAAGTGTAGAATTAATAGGTATGTATACACATTAGACAGAACCTCTGGGTTAATTTAGAATTTTTTATTCTATCATATAGCATGAATCAGTATTCATTTGAATGATGGCACAAAGGGGAAAAACTATCCCTGTGTCTGGTAATTTTGGTATGCAGTACTTTGTAGCACGTACTAGAGGGAAGAAGTTCAGACAAATTACGTCCAGGGTAAGAGAGGTCTGCAGATATCTTCTCCACTCTTCTCTTGACCCTCTCAATATACAGATCCTCCATGGAGGACAGGCTAGCTGCAGTTATTCTTTCTACAGTCCTGACTGTTTGTTGGAGTCTGTACCTGTCCTGCATGGTTGCTGCACTGAACGAGACAGTAATAGAAGTACAAAGGACAGACTCAATTATTCCTTTGTGGAACTGTATCAGCAGCTGTTGAGGCAGGTTGAACTTCTTGAGCTGATGTAGGAAGTATACTCTCTGATGTGCCTTCTTAATAATGTTAGCTGCCCGTTTCAAGTCCTGGGAGATTATTGAACCTAGAAACTTTAAGGGGACTGTTCTACTGATACTGTGTTGTTGAGTATGGTAAGGGGGGATAAAATAGTAGGACTCTTTCTAAAATCTACTGTCATTACTAGAATTTTGAGTGTATTCAGCTATAGGTTGTTTTGACTGCACTATGGGGCCAGCTGTTCAACTTCCTCTGTACGCAGACTCATCACCATCTTTAATGAGTCCAATGACTGTTGTGTCATCGGCAAACTTCAGAATTTTGACAGGGGATCACCAGAGGTACAGTCATTGGTGTACAGGGAGAAAAGGAGCAGACGGAGCACACATTCTTGAGGAGCACCAGTACTGATTGTCCAAGTAATGAATGCAATTTTCTCTAGCCTCACCTGTTGCTTCCTATCTGTCAGAAAGCTGGTTATCCACGTACAGATACAGACAGGTAATAAGAGGATAGGTAAAAGAGGAGAGAGATTCTTTGCTATTCGTCTTATCAGAACCAGTTTTTGGAATGGTAGCACCTTGATTCATTCTTCCATATCTGTTTCTTATTTCCTTCTCATCTGTTTTCCCATTTCCTTTGGGAATACTAGTAGTTGATTGTAGAGGATACTTTAATATGTGCTGAAATTCATATGAAAATGTCTTATCACTGAAGAAGAATGCTTGGTGTTACTTTTTGTTTAAAAGCATGGAATTCAGAAAATAATAGTTATGTGGGCTTTATATGGTTCTTCCATCAACAATATAAGTCATGCAGAAGATAGGGTACAGCACTGGTAAGGTAAATCTGGTTACAAATACTGTCTAGCTACCATTTAGGAAGCCTTCTTTTAAATCTCAGTTCATCTCTTCTGAGCATGTTAGGGTAATACAAAAAACATAATAGGAAAGCAAGTGACGGAAAAACTTCAGAGAAGCTAAATAAGTTTGGAACTTAGGGACTGTGTGCTATCTGAATGGATGGCATATGCAAATCCAGTTAGAGCATGCAGAAGTGTGAATGAAGCACTAATCTGAAATTATTAAAAGGAGCTGTAACTTTTCTCAATCTTGGAGCTGTCCTCTAAAGCTACCATGCAATCACTGAAAAAAAATTTGCAGCTGCTTTAACAGATATGTAAACAAGTACTACTATTGCATTCATACATGCTCTGAAATATCTTTTCGAAATTGAATCTATAGAACTGCCAAGCATTAATAAGTTCAATATATTTAATAATCAAGAAGACTCTTGAATTTGTCTCCTAGAATGAATGGGCACTCCTCCCCCCATTAACATTGTGTACTTCTTCCTCTGAAAATCCAAATAGTAGTTCCCCCTTCTGTAAAATGCTGGATAATAATAACCTAACAGGGTTGTAGGAAAATTCTGGTTTGATAATGCAGGTGGAATGCATTCTGAACACTTGGAAACCTGCAAATATATTTATGTATGAAATGCAAATACTTTTTGTAAGAAAAACAATTCATTCTTAATCTGAATATGAATATTTAGGGCTCTTGTCAGGCATTTTGATTAGAAAGTGTTGCTGACATTAGGCAGTTTATTTTCAAGTATGTTCTTTATAATTATTTACTTTACTAGGTTTATTTGCTGTTCCAATCAATATAATTCTAAGCAGCTTACATACCTAAATATATAATAGGACATTATGGTTTGTTCCCTCACAAAATTGTAGCTTCCTAGAATATAAATATATTTCAGATATGCTATCTCACATTGACAGTCTTCTGAAATTTGAAATAAATCCTATAGAACTAAATCAATTTAATCAGGATTGTATTGAATAATAGCATTGAAGTTTTTATTATATACTCATTACAGTACAATGTCATACCAGTTTACTTGGAAGTCAGTCAGTCTTACTGGCATATATAAATAAATGAACAGAGGCTTGCCAAGATTAATAGCATGAGAGATAATACATGATGGATGCTGACTTGAAAGAGGCCCTTACTCTTTCTTTCTGGTTTCTGGAATTCCCTTATATACAGATGTCATTTTAATTATTGATGGAAATCTCCAATTGCTGCCCAGAGTACTTATCTTCAGAACTATTGGTCTGTAGCCTCATAATCTAACCTACATAGAAATCATTGGTTGGAAAAATTGGTCAAATCTCTAGGTAGACTGCTGCCAAACTAAAGCAATTATTAGTGCAAAAAAGGCAACCCTTGGATCACATGTGCTTCCAAACCACTTTATGTGACTTCTGAAGTTTGCACTGTTAACATTTGTTGGCAAATTATCTCAAAATTGAAAGCTGGACTTCCTGTTGCTTCTCATAAAAAATGAACCAAATAAAAATCTGCTAAGTGTAGTTTATTTAAATCAGAAAAAAAAACCCTCCAATTCAGAACACCATCAACTAATTATTTTGGAAAAACTATTCCCACTGATTAATTGCATAACATTATGATATGTTTAGTGTAGTGGTTGAAGTGTCAGGGGTGGCGCTAGCAGTTAAGAGTTCAGCTTGCTGGCTGGAAGGTAGGTAGCCCAAGTTCAAGACCTGGCGTTGCCATGCAGCAGGGTGAGCTGCTGTTTCATCTCAGCTCCTGCTGATCTAGCAGTTCGAAAGCATGCAAATGCAAGTAGATAAATAGGCGCCTTTAACAACAGACAGTATAACATGTTGGTTGAAGTATATCCTCGGTCGCATCAAAGGCCTCTCTCTCTCTCTTGGTCCCTACAAGCAGGAATAATGCTAAAGAAAACCAGTGGTTGAAGTGTCAGGTTAGAAAATAGAAGACTGAGTGCCCTAGTCTTGCCTTGGGCATGAAGTCATTTGGGTGACTTGGTCAATCACAGTTTCTTGGCCCTAGGAAGGAGGTAATGACAAAGTGCTTCTGAAAAAATCTTGATAAGAAAATTGTAGGGACTTGTCAAGGCAGTCTCCAAGAATCGGACATGATTGAATGAAGGAAAAAAAAGTCACAGGAATACCAATACTACTATCACTACCATCATTAGTATTTTAATTAATAAATATGTTTCACCCCATACCCATTTTTATTCTATAGCTGCAGTTTTTAGGATGGTTTTACGTAAAATTAAAGTAGAAAACAATTTATAAAAACAATAACAACCAAAAACATGGTATAAGCAAGGGAAACCATAATCTATTACTACAGAATGGGCATATCTTGTTACTCTGGGCCAACGCTCAAGAGAAAACAAAAGCTTTCCATCGGATGGATCTTTGTTCCAATAAGTAATTGAAGTACATCTTTGAGACCAAGTAATTATTTTCATTTTGGGCAACCACTGGTCAGGAATTAGCCTACATAAAGGAGAGCTTCATTTAGGCCCTAGCTTTTCTGGTACATCTCTTTTTTGCCAGGTGCTCAAAAGAAGTACCCCATCTGTAACTGTAGCTCTCATCAATATCTCTGGGGATTTCCCTACTCTTTTATTTTCTGAGCTGCAAGTGAAATTCCCCCACCCTTTATTTCTTTATAAAATGAAGTGAAACTGTGAGTCTATCAAGGGCAAAGCCAACACTGCCTAGTCTACACAGTTGTAGCCTTTGCTTGCCTATCCCCAAAATAGCTTTAATTTTCTTGAGTTAATATTAGGATAATACACACCCCTCTCCTCCTCTCTCCTCCCAATAATCTCTGAATAGAGGAGGGAAACTTTGTGAGTGGGAAAAAAGTCTGTTAGCCATTAGTTCTTAAAAGTGGAGAACTCAAATCTATCATCCAGGTAGAGGAGTTTTGGAAATATAAATCTCTTACCGAGGCTTACCAGTGCAATCTTACATATTTTTATGCAAAAGTAAATCTTAACGTTCAAGAGAGCTTGCTCCTCTGTTAACATTATGGCAGAAATCCATTATTTATGTACTTTAAAAGGTTGTATCTTTTATTGAAAGGCTTAGCTGCTGCCATTCAGCAGAGTTTGCAAGCCATTCTACCAAAACAAGTCAAAACATATAAATAAAATATAATAACCTGAAGGAAAAACATACACAGTTTCCCCCCAACCTCATGTCTTTCAGATATGATGGGATTGCAACTCCCAGGACTCCTAACCTGAATCCTGGCTGGGAATTCTAATACATTTGGGGGGGGCCAAACTGGAGAAGAGTACAATTCATTGAAAATTCTAGGGAAGAAAATATTCTTTCCTGTGCTCTGTGATTATGTGCCATCATATTGATGTCTTAGTGATCAGATAGATTTTCTCCTTGGCGATCTATTCCTAACTTGGTCTTTCAGATCTTTCAACAGTGAAAGAACCCGCCTCACCTATCTTTATGATCAGTTAGTTGGTGTGGGAGCAGATAGTTTTTTAGTATCTACATCCTAAACTATGTAGAGTTTTAAAATGACTTTGAACCAGTTTGGAAAATGAACCTGAATACACTTACATTTTTAATACTTAAGGTATATTTTCATTTAATAGCTGAGGAACTGTGTATTATAATATATTTTCCAAAGTCAACTCCAGGTTCTACACATTACAATAATTAATCTTAACATTATGAGAGTATTGTAATTCATGTATAACTAGCCCAACTGGCATGCCACTTTGGGCTGATAGCAAACAGACTTGCATCTGAGCCAAATCCCATAAAATTCAGAAAAATGAAAAGGGCCAGGCTGTCTAGTGGTTAAGAGGCTCTTATTCATCTGTCTCTAGGCAATTTAGTAAATGATTAAATTTAAATGTATTTGCATGTTACCAAAAATGGAAGACCACAGCCTTTTTGTAATAATGAAGGAAGTGTGAAAGAATTCATAATTTAAGAGATAAGTATTACCATCCATTATTATAGAAAACGTAATTTATATTTATTATATTCTCACTGCAACAATATATCAAAACCAATGTTAGCATTAAAAATGAAGCATGCCTTTAATCACAATTTTTGATTTAAAGTTGATGCTTTAATCATTTTAAGCTTTAGAAATAAAGCAATCCTTAAAACTAGAGGTTCATTAAACTAAGTCAAATTTCCAAAGTCCCTACAGGATTATATTCAACAAGCTAATACTAAAACAATCAAAATGAGCCATTCAATAGATGCTCGCATACACAAAATAGGATGAATTCTTGGGTTCTGTTTATAGTTTCAAACCTGCACTGTAATGGCAAAGATGTTTTATACCCTAATGTTTAAATGATTGCATGTCATAAAGAAATAGAGCAACTAAAGAACCACTTCTAAATGTATAGCTTTTAGCACTAGCAGATGAGTAAAATAAAAAATAATATATCAGTTTGAAGTAACAAGGCAACTATATAGCTGGGGACATCCAGTAAGTTCTCAAACTTCAGTTGCTTATATTAACCCACATATTCTAAATGAAGAGGAAGTAGATTTGAGCAAGGCATTTCCGTCTTTTGACAGCTAAGCTCTTGCAAAAGCATATGGCCCATTTGTCAATAATAATTTTAAGGAAATGTGAAGAATAAACGGTTTAGATGAAACTGATCACTGCCAAAGACAAATGTAGCATGCTACGGCTGTTCAAAATTGTAAAAGAACTTGGAGGAGGAGGAATTTCATGTAATTTTTATAATCTAATTTTATAATTCAAATCTGCACTTACATTTGAATAAAATAAAAAGGTGTTTTCCCTTGTTGGCTGTGATGCTGGTCTACTCTTCATGCAATGGTAGTAACCCATGGACAAATTCACAGGTGCAGAGATGGAACTTGGATGTACATGATATTATTGGAAATGTGAATGGATTCCCTTTAATAGCACTGTGTGTGAGCTGAACTGGAGAAAGGACAACTGCCAAGTATAATCTCTAAAATGCCAAAGCTCCCAGGCTCAATCCCATATGCGATGTAGAAAAATTGAAGAGCTGAGCTAGCAAAAATATTTTCATAAATGACTCGAAGAGATTCTTGAAATCAAAGTAGCTAATACAGAAATAGCCAATTGAATGGTCTGATCTGACATAAAGCATTTCATCCATGCAGGCTTATTTATTTGAAATGTGTATATGCTATGCATATATAACATATATAACATATATATATGTTATCCATATATAACAACAGATGATTACTGCAGCAAATATTCAATGCAATAATCATTGAGTAGTTATGTAGATATAAATAGTGCTTTAATTTTACGTGTTAGACCTGGTTTTCAGATTTTAAAAACAAGTCTGTTAACCATAAGCAATCCTTTTTCATATAAGAGAATCTGAAGGCAGAGAATTATGAAAGTTCCTGATGGATTGATTACCATCAAGTTGGTGTTACCATCCTCTTAGATAGACCCTTTCTAATCTGTTCCCACCTGGTTTTTCATGTCTTCAAACGTGAAGTCACTGCCACTGAAATTGGGTCAATCAATCTTGCTGCTTGTCATCCTCTTTTTCTTTTCCTTCTGCCTTTCCCAGATTATGGACTTCTTAAAAGAAAATATGCATAATGTTTCTAAAATGTGATAATTTGAGGCTAATCATTTATACTTTGAGAAAACTCTGAGTTGATTTGTTCTATAATCCATTTGTTTGTTTTCTTGGTTGTCCATGTTATTTTCAGGAATCTTCTCTAACACCAAAGTTCAAAAGCATCAAAACTCTTTCTTTTACTTTTTCAAATTCCAATTTACACTTCCATAAAGTGTCAAAGGAAAACCACTGCCTCCAATATTCTAATCAGTATTCTAATCTGTAGGTACAGTCAAAATATGGCATTTGAATATCTGTTCCACAGCCTTAAATTTATCAAATGCTAGGCTGCGCTGTGTTTCGTGACTGCTGGTTCCTTTATTGTTGATAGTCAACCCTAAAAACCAAAAGCTATCTGTCACTTCAATATCCTTGCTATCAAATCTGGTTGCTATACCTGTTATTATTTGTTTGGTATTCTTTATAGTTAA
>JANHZU010001612.1:87701-101544 GCA_032468055.1 Acrochordus granulatus
TGATAAAAAGGACATCTGTTTTTGGTGTGAGCTCTATAAGATCTTGCAGGCCTTCCTAGAACTGGTCAACTTCAGCCTCTTCGGCATCAGTGGTTGTGGCATAGACTTGGGTTACTGTGATGTTGAAAGGTTTGCCTTGGATTCGAACTGAGGTCATTCTGTTATTTTGGAGATTGTTTCCCAGTACTGCTTTTCCCACTCTTTTATTGACTCTGAATATATTCCTCACTTAATGGCAACTTGTTCATCAACTGTTCAAAGTTATGATGGCTCTGAACAAGTGATTCTTATGACTAGGCCTCAATGTATCAACTGCTGCAGCCTCCCCATGATCACAATGCAAGTACTTGGCAACCAGCTCACAATTATAGCTTCTGTAATCAAGTGATTGCTATTTGCAAACTTTACAGCCAGCTTCTGACAAGCAAATGGGGAAACTAGCAGAGAAGGTCACAAATGGAACCATATGATATTGTGCTTAACAAGAGCATAGGATTTGCTTTATGATGGCAATCATATTGTCATTTACTAAAGAGTACAGTCACTTGACATCACATTTTAAAGACTGCATCACATAGCAATGGCAATTCTGGTCCCAATTACCATTGTTAACCAAGGTCTTACCTGTATGTGAATATCTCATTTCTATATGTAGAGGTTAAATCTGTGTCCCATATTCCATTGAAATATCCAGTTTTTATGCCATGGTGATCAAGATCATAACCCTGTTTATTAGAAATTTTAATCTCCATCACAAAGTGGGAATCAATGCTTTTCCTTGTAATTGACTAGTTCTTAGATGTAGATTGTTGGTGCATCTTTTTACCTGTAGCTTTAGGTTATAAGAATTGGTGCCTCCCTCACAATCTTGATTTGATTTTTTTTGGCTTTCATGTTATACTGTACAATATATGGATTTTTGCACATATATGTGAACAATGAAAGAACTACATTAATAATATTGATGGCCAAATGCTAAGGGGTACTAGTTGGAAAAAAAGAGAACAATAATGTCTTACTTTATTTGTGTTTCTAAGAAGATAGTTTCATGAAAACAGGAATTAGGGATGGGAAAATGCATGTTATGAGCTTAAAAATTACTAAGGGTGAAAATTGTGGTCTAGTTGAGATAACTCTGTTTGCTCAATGGGATTATTTTTTTCTCATCCCACCAATATAAAGAAAGTGGAGGAAGATATCCAAATGTGGAAGAAGCAAGAAGCAGCTGCCAAAGAGGAGGAGTCAGTTTCCCCTGGCAAAGAGGAACAGGCAGTACCTAAGGTATGGGTTAAAATTTTCTCATCCTTTCCTAGTGTTCTAAAATTCACACTATATCCTACTCTGTAAGTGGACTTAATTCCCATATACCGTCATTGAGTGAGCTGGCCCTGCAGACAACTTCAGTTTCATCGTGATACACGTGTAACCACTGTAACTATTTCTCTTCCTGAGCAGTCTCCCACTCATAAGGCCAAGCGGCAACAGATGGACCTCATAGCTGAGTTGAAGAAAAAGCAGATGGTAAAGGAGCCTCTCATTTATGAGGAAAAGGATGGTGCCATTGAGGACATTATTTCAGGTGAGAAGGGAGACTGGCAGCTTTATGAACATGTTCTGAAGTCTCTACAGCTCCTGAATAAAGGCCAAAAGATGAAGTGAGAATTGTTCAGAATCCTATTGATTGGGGAAGGTGATCCTAAGTGACCCACAAATAATCTGTACTGCATTGCCATTATTCTGTAGACACTTGATTCTAGTTAGAAAATTAGATGAGGTATAGCAATATTTTCTACTGTGTGAGTATTTTTGAGGACCTTCCTGTGCAGCTCTGGATGGCATGAGGCTTTTACTTCTTTGGTCTCTGCCATATTTGTTGAGTACATTTCTAAGAATCTTTGAAGCAGCATACTGAGTTTTCATTATTGCAGGTGTGACAGTGTTTTTATTTTTGTTGCTAGTTTTATCCTGCCAAATCTACCTGTTTGTGGTATAAATAGCAATGAAACAGATAATTATTGATTACAAACCACCATAAACGGGGGTAATATGCTTTCTTAAAGCTACAAACCACCAAACCAGGGTAATATGCTTTCTGAAAGTTAAACGAACCACCAAACCGGGGTAATATGCTTTCTTAAAGCTCTTCACAGCACTAAGCATTATAAAAACATTATTTAAACTCATCAATAGGGAAAGAAGATAAAACCCAGGAAATTATATATAAATAATACAAATATGTCATCATGTATGAGTTTAGATTTAGATATACAACTGGGTTGAGAGAGGTAAACTTCCCCTTTCAGCACTCAAATATACTACAGTATGCAGGAGATGGAGACTCTGCAGAAGAAAACAAGCTATAGTACAGGGAAAATGGGAAAATCCTGAAAGTAATAAGAAGCTGCCATGCAAGAGCAAACCTTGGTCATAGAAGTAACCTCTGCTTCTGTCTCTCCCTCCATTTCCCTTAAGCTCGCTATGTCTTCCCTAATACTCTGTATTTAAGAAATGCAGAAAGGCTGTGAGAAGTAATAAGGATTTCCACTTCTGTCATCCCAGTTCATGCCCAAATCTGGATTCAAACCAGTGTGTCTTGTGAATTTGTATCAGTTGGTAAAGCTAGACATACATGGATACATAATCTTGACGCTCTGTGGAATTTTAAAAGATGTTTCTGATGCTATCTGTTAATTTACTTCTGATTGACTCACTTGCTCCTTTGCCCTTCTTAAGCTTATCATTCTTTTGGAAGACATGGTCATTTGCTTTTACTAATGATTGCAAGATATACACTTGGTTTAGATACAGCCAAATCCTTCTCCTGTCCTGGATTCTCAAAGAATGAATCCATATCGTTGATTTTAAAAGATTTAATAATGCTTCTGTTCAATAGGAATTTGGGGACTAGTCTTATGACATGGACTCAGAAAGTGGCAGCATTTCACTTGTGGCTAATTTCAGAACCTCAAGTCAGCCTTAGTTGGTTGTTTATTTAATTGGTTTATATTTCACCTCATTCAGCTCAAGGTGGCATCCATAATGCTCCTTCCTCCTATGTTTCCGTATAAGAACAACCTATTAGTATTAGATAAGGAATACCTGGTAACACAAGCTTGTTGCTACTCTGGGAAATCTGGAAGGAGGAAATGAGTGGGTAATCATTTAAGATATTTTTGCTATGGAAACTGCATGGACTCAGTTGGAACTGAGCTCACTCAAGGGCATCTTGGCCTTTAATCTAACATAGCGGGTTGGTGGCTGAATGGCTGTTGAGAGTCCCAAGTGAGGGTCGGCAACACTTATTTTCCTAAGTGTTATTTTCAGAAAATAAGACTTTTGTCTTATTGAAATAGATATTTCTTATTGAAATATATCTGAAAATAACAGCAAGTGTTATTTTCAGAAAATAAGACTTTTCCTAGTCTTATTTTCATAAGACTAGTCCCCCAAATTCCCTTTAGCATTTGGCCATCAATATTATGAATGTAGTTCTTTCATTGTTCACATATATGTGCAAAAATCCATATATGTACAGTATAACATGAAAGCCAATCTTATGTAGTAAGAACAGTAATGCAGTTCTGCTATCAAGGCATATTTCTTTTACAACCCACTCTTTCACTCGCCTACTGTTCTTCCTTTCTCTTTTCTTTTTTGTTTTGTTTCCTTGAATTATCCTTTTCCTAGCTTTGAAAACTATTCCTTTTACTGCTCGGACTGGGAAACGCTCATCTCGCCTCTTCTGCGATGCCAGCTTCAATGAAGAAAACCCACTGTAGTTTGTGACTTTAGGTAACATTCATCAAGAATAGGGGCTTATTTGGGGGCAGGAATATGGCAATCAGCAATTAGCATGATAGATTAACTCTTTCCAATGAGAAGATTCTTTGAATGCATTTGAAGGACCTATCCTCACTGAGCCTGATAAAATGGACTACAAAAGACCCTCTTTTTTTAATTCTTAAAATCTTCCCATTGAGTAGGAAAAGCTCCACTGTGTGTGTGAACATCATGATTGAGTGGAGATTGAAACTTATCTCACCTCATTATATCCTTTTTGTATCTGTCTTATTTCCCAAGTAAAGAGCAAAGAACAAGTACATATGTGTGGCATGCTTATTTTTAATTTGTACTCAAAGTTTAGCGTTTGAAGTGAAAATTCAAATGTCAAGTTTCTCTAAGGATCAAAGGTCTGTCTCAAGCCTGGAATATAAGAATTTCAAAGATAGTGAATATTAAGAAGCAAGTAAAATAATTTCTGCTTCAAGTACTAAGTATGTTTTGTATTACAGAATTTTTTTGCTGGGGATGGAGAATATGTACCTTCAAAAGCCACAACTGAGTTTTCGGTTTTCTTTTGTGGTAGGTCTACGTAACCAGCCATACCGACGGGGGGACACCGGTCGGCACAGTGGCAGGAAACGGACCACTGGGCAGACTCTCCAGGCAACCTCCGAGATCTCACTGTGACAGCCTTGAATGAGAACAACCTAACTTAAGCTTTGGTTTGCTGAGTGAAGCAAGTACTCAAGGGTTCAAAGCCAAGAGGCCTGGACCAAAGACTTTTCCCACCAAGGAATAAAGGGATCAGGCCAGGATGTCTGTTCCTCCCTCCTGCCCCCACCCTAAGCTTTTGCACATATAAGTCCTGCTGGCTGCATTGCCCACTGGATCAGCAACATTGCTTCTTTTTGAGCATAACAATCATCTTGGCCACATTTGACTGACCTACCATGGCACCAATGGGCAGGATGGAGAAGCTCAGCTCTCTACTACAGGGATAGCCAATGGTACTAGAAACTATCACCATCAAACCAACAAGAAGCATCTTTTATCACTTCCTCTAAAAAAGATGAAAGCAATCAAGCGAAGGTCCAGATCCTTTCTCCCTGCTTTCCTTTCAATCCAATCTACTCTGGTTCCTTTCTGCATCTGGGCATTCGTTCCCTTTTAATTCTTTAGTTTCTCTTCTGTCCTAGAGACAAGATGGGAGAGGATTGTCTGGCTGTTTTTCTTCAGAGATCACAAAAAATTGTGCTTAAGTGCTGATGTGCTTGTAGGATGATTTCCTGGGAAAGTGTAACCTCAGGATCATTTAAGCCATTATAATGTAGCAAAACAGGGCTAACTAACTAGTAAATCCAAGATGACTTCATGCTGTTCCTGAATGGAGGAAACACCTTGTATATAATAACATCCTATTCCAACACTTTTTAACGTTTTGCAGAAATGCTACATAAATTGAATCCAAACCATATTCAGCATTTCAGATTTCTTACATGGAATGAGTTGGTTTCAGTGGCCAATAGCCTTTTCTTCCACAAAATCTCATGGTTGGTCCTGACCACAAACAGATTTGTTGCTTCCTTAGAGCTCTGGATATTTGACAGGACAAGTTCTTTGCAGAATTGTAAAAAGAGAAGTGAGAGAAGAATAGGAATCATAGCCTTTTCCCCTTTTTGTATATTTCCATATAATCCAAGTCTGCCCCACATTATGATTTATATTTTACACTCCAAATGGCATCTACATGTCAACTGTAACTGCATGACTACAACTACATCCAATGTGATCAGAAACCTATGGAAAACTATGTTGCTCTTCTCTCTTTCTAGCAAATACAGTTTCCCATGGTTAACATACTTTTTACAATATTTAATTATTTTAGCATTCTTTTCTAGCACAATAGTCAATCAAGGGAGTTCATCTGGTCAGTGACACAACATCTAAGGATCCAGCAAAAGTTTGGCACTTTCAAAAACTATGCATTCTAAGTTGTAACAATCACACTGGATATGGGAATTGCTGTTCTTTTCCTTGCCACATAGCATCACTTTTCTATGGCTTTTTATTGAACACTTTTTTTCAGGTTGCTGGCAGTGCCCATTCTTAAAAGCTTTACTACAAGAGATTAGAAAAAAATGTCTCTAGTAGAGATGACAATGATAATTAGATAACTCAGATCTTTAATATAGATTTAATCCATCATTGCAGTGTACGGTTCTGATTCTATACTGAGATTTACAATTGTTAGATCATCTGAAGTATTCCACATCCTAATGCTGTACTTATGAAGACGTGTTGCCCCACTTGCTGGAGGCCTGGAGAATGGAGTTAATTCTATTAGGGACATGATAAAATGTAATTAAATTTTCTTCTGTCGTTCCACTGCACAGGTCGCAGTACATCTCACTCCACTCTCCCAATTCAAGCCCATTTTTATAGGCCATATCTTTCCTTTTATTTGGGGAAGAAGAACAGATGATATTCCCTAAAGTATGTAGAATGGAAGGGCAACATGTCTATATCCTCTTTTTTTGGTGGGGGGTAGGGAGGAGGCATGGGTTACAACATCTTCATTTTGTATAATCTGACTCCATCTGGAGCACTTTATGCCTGCGGGGACATTTACAAAATTGCACTTTTGCTAACCTTCTCAAACTCCAGCATGCAAGCTTCACAGCAATAACTACCTATTTCAGGAGATATTAGATATGCATGGACAACAGATTTGTTCAGTCTCAACTTGGGTGAAAGAAAACCCTCAAAAGCCTAAAAAAAAAAACCCTCAAAATACTAAGGCCAGGTTCCTACTGTTGATCCCAAAACTGCTATAGACTAGTATGCTTAGAAGCCCAGTTTTATGCTACCACTGCTTTCCCCATAATTTTAAAATTATCACAGCAAATACTCAGAATAGCACAACAGTACTTTGTGCCATGCCCAAGGAGTAAGGGATAGGTGTGGGGAAGGATGGTAAGAAAAAGACTTAAACTTGGAAGGTTTTTTAAATGCCTTGAATCATGTAGAGTGCCCACAATACATGAGTTGTTACTTTGTATACATTATTTTTATATATGGTGTGTGAATTAACATTTAATCCAAAGAAGTTAACAATGAGATAATATAATACATATATTGTAATTATGCAAATTATGTCTTGTTGTTTGGGAAGCACATAAGATAGGGGACATTCAAAAATTGCCCTCTGAGTTTTTTAAATCTCTCAAACAGGATCCAGTATAATCTGCAATAATATCAAGGTGTCCACCAAGAACATCCCATGATAATAAACTCATAGAAGTGCAGGACTCCATTCAAGATGTGGAATTTTAGACTCTCTGATTTAATTGAGGCACTTTGAACTTACTTTCTCTACAAATGTTCTTCCTATGTGGTCTGGAAATAGTGACACTTTATAATCAAAGTTAGTCTTCTCAAACCTTGTACCCTCCAGATACTGTAGTTGAGAAATACTGTGCAAGTGAAACAAATGTAAACAGTATCCAAGCATCAATTTTACTATAACAGTGCAAAATATATCCATTGTCACCTAGAGTTCACAGGCTATTTATTCCTCCCAAAAGAGAAGTTGGAATAAAAACCATCAGTTTCAGTGGTTTGTAAAAAGTACTGCAATTTAGTTCAAAAGCAGGTGATTGTATCTATACACTTTTTCTCAGCAGCTTTACAGATGTAATTTGCCTTTCAGAATGTGTTTTCAACTTTCTAGTCCAGCCAAGGAAGTAGACACATTTCTGTACTATAACCATATCAAATAGTTGTTAATCCATGATAGATTCAGAATGGTTTACTTCTGAGTACCAGATGCTGGATAGGTAAATTGATCTAGCTGATTACTTTTAGAAATCAAATGTGTGAGAGATTAGTTAGCCTTTGCTGGGACACAATAGTTCTGCTTCTGTAACTAGCAGACTCTAGTATCAGATTCCTACCATTGTGTGATTAAAAGCTATACATATTCTAAATTTTATGGCCAGGTTTCTACAACACCAATCCAAAATGCGTTGAATGCACATGAATATACCACAATTTTATTTGATTTATAAATCTAGATTCCTTCCAAGAATACAAAATGGTTTTCATGGAATCTCTGTTGTAAGGTAAGCTCAACTGACAGCAAACAACTGATCTAAAGATATCACTTAAATATCCATAGCTAAGAATGCACTTGAATTTAGGCTTTTAACCTCTATATCACAGTACAATTTAAAGCCCTCCCACTACTGCATGTAGGATTTGAATCAAATGTTGAAACTTATAAAGTTATCTGGATCCAAAATGGCTATTTTAATTTTACAAAATTCAGTTTTGTACTTTATGACAATGCCAAATTACTAAACCTCAATTATAATTATTTCAGATCCGGACAACACAATAAACCTCAAACTGAATAAAATGCAGTGTATAAGGGAATGAAGAAATGCCAGCACTGGGCTGAGATCTTCAATTGAATATGGGTAAAAATCACCTATTATTGTTACATGCATTTTGGCAAAAGAGTATTACTTGTCAAAGCCCACTGTTTATTTATGAAACTAAATCCATCCTCCCAATAATAACTTTCAGCCAGCAGTTCTCCATAATTGGGAAACATTTTATGTTAATAATTTTATTATTTCAGGCAAATCAATTGTAAGTTATATGAATTGCAATTTAAGAACCAAAAAACCAAAGTCTTTCTTCAAAACACAAACGTTTATCAGTGTGAGGTCCTTGGTGCTTTCTGGGCTTGGTTGTTTTCTTGCAGACATTTCATTACCAAACTAAGTAACATCATCAGTGCATCGCTGATGTTACCTAGTTTAATAATGAAACATCTTTAAAAAACACCAAGTTCAGAGAGCACCAAGAATCCCACAGTTCAACCTTAAGCTACAAATATTTGCTACTATTAACACCAATGTTGGGCATTAATTTCTTATGAAACAATCTTTATTATGATGGACAGAAGACAGTCCCTGACACTAGAATGAGCTAGTCTTTCCATAGAAATCATGGTGGGAGACAGCACACTGGCTGTGATATATGGTAAGATATGGCAAACATCTGCGTCAGAACTGCAGTAGTTGCATATATCTCTTGTGAATTTTTAAGAGCACTTAATAAACATTTTTAGATATCCATCCTAAGCCAAGTTTCAAAGAGAAGAGTGGAAAAATACTTAGTCAAATAAACAGACAACACCAACATATGAGTTAAAGGCACTGTGATTTAATTTCTTTGATTGAAAAAAATACTTTTAGTCATCCTGTTTACAACTTCATGGATAGTTAAATCAGCCATTTTTAATTCTTCACAGAATCACAGACAACATATATTGTGCTTACATAATATGCTTATCCATAATTAATAACATTTATTTCTCTTGACTGAAGCAATATACTGAATCAGAAATGTCTGTTATTCTCGTTAATCCAGATCATGTCTTGTAGCAAAATTGCAAAAAAAAAAAATTTTGCACACCACTTTAAAAAGGCATTTTTAGATGTTACAGAGAAACGTTTCAACTCCAATCCAGAAGTCGTCTTCAGTCTCATAAAAGAAAAATGATATGGAATATACAAATACCTGAATTGGATTGGAGTTCTTTTGCAATTTTGCTACACTAAATCATAAACTAATTCAGAACCCACAACTAAATATGGCTGGCAAGTTTGTGGTTCAGTGCATCACATGAATAACATCAGTGATTTTCATTTGAAACCTATCTGCATTTTCTTAATTTTCCTCTTTTTTTCTCCTCCATTAAAATATATAAGTTGAAAACAACAAAAGGAATATTCTAAATTGACAGCATTAAGAACCTAGTTTGGAAATGCCTTTAGGTCACTGTGGTTATTACCCTAGTTTTGGCTAATGCAACTCCAATCTAGGAAGCTGTTCCAAATAGTTCTTTCATTCTATTCATTTTAAAAGGCTTTCTGGCATTTTCTGAACTGGAGCTGGAGGGTTAAGTATCTAACAGGCTGTAATGCTGAGGTGAAGCTTTCCAGTATTCCATCTATTGGCTTTTTAAAACCAATGTAATTTCTACACTGAAAAAAACAGGCAGACTTCTAAGCTCATTCTTGCAAGCAAATTAGTTATTTAAAATTTGAACACTGAAAGCAAGATAATTCATGAAAATATCCATTATATAGTGGGAGAGAGTTTGGGCTAAATATATATATAGGGAGCCTTCTGTCTCCCCCACCGCAAAGTAAAAAGAAGTTCAATTCACATATGAGCCTAAACACTGCCAGAATTGTTTTCATCATTTGTCCAATACAGTATATTATTATGGCTTGACTTGAACCATACTAAACACGCATAATATGATCTAGGAGCTCAGCTGGGTATGCTTACTATCATTATCTCATCACAATCAAAACCTGACAAAATAACTTGCAATTCTTAAACCAAAGAACAAAATAAATGGAGAAAACATGCATGGAATAAATGAAGGTAAACCAAAAAAAACCCCCACAAGTACTCTTCTATATATTAATCTAGACTGCTATTCCCTGCATTAAGGTCTGATGCTTCTTTTGTAAGAAGCAATACGTTCCAAGTAAATTAATGGATTAAGAACTGAAGAAGCAAACAACTCCTGGGTTACAATCGATACCTGGGATATCAAGATATACTTTCAGATTTTTCAAAACTTATTCTCCTGATGCATACAGATACTTCACACTGCTATAATAAAATCTTTTTTTTCCCGTTTTGACTGGATTTTTGCAAATCAAGAAAGGTGTCTGGAAGAGTCAAGATTTTCATGGGCTTTCCTCCTAGTAACAGTGATGTTATTACGAAGCACTCATAGAGAAATTTGTGACTAGGAGTTGTTTCCTCTCCACAAATACAATGGATAAGCACTCCAAGCAGAACAACCTAAAGAGGGCCATTTTTACTTTAAAATAAAATGTAATGGATCCAGTTAGGAGATATGCTAACAGTTGTAATTGGCTGTGCAGCCAGTTTCTTCCCCATAACTGAATTTTTTTTGAAATCATTCTTTCTGCTCTAACTTGAAGCTAGGAGGCAGCAAGGAATAAAATTTCTCATCTATTCACATATATTAGAATGATTAGTATCTCTCTCACACATGCACTCTACCAGCTATTGAGAGATTATACATACTTGTACTACAAACTGCAGCCCCAGACAACAATAAATTTTCCATTAGCAACTTATTTGGAGACTGTTTGCCTTTTGTATCTAGCCATCATGGTCTTGAGTAATTTTTTAACCAGCAGCCAGCCCCAACTGTTGTGGCAGTTTTCTAAATTCACAAACTCCATTAGTTCATTAGATTACTGAATTGCAAGAAAAATGAGTTCCATTCTGAGTAACATTTAATTTTGTGAAGAGTTAATAGAGATCACAACAGCTATATGAACTTCAGATGACTGAGGTCATGTACAGTTCTAAACACACAGTGGCCTATTTGAGCTGTTTGTTGTATGGGCTGGAAAGATATTGCCTCTTAGAGGACAGCTATGATCAAAGAAACAGGATATACAAGCAAGGTTTCAAATTCAGTAGCACATCTAATAGATTGAACTTCAAAAATCTCATGCAGATTCAGAAACAATTATTAAGGCACAGCTTGAAACTTCTAGAAAATAATCTACTTGTTTAGAATTACAGTAGATTTAAAAGCCAATGAAAGTAATAAGACAAATTTGATTACTCAATAGTCATTTCAAGCCTGAAATGGTTAATTCATTCTGATGTGAGACGAGACTTTTACAAGGAGAAAGATTATAAAATTTACAGCTGCCACATGGCCAAATTTGTAATTTACACATTCACTCCAGCTTCTTGGAATTATATTTGAAAAGAAAATATGCTTGTTTGCCTTGGTGAAAAAATATGCATGTTTGAGAGAGGAAATAGATCATCTTGAAAATTTTGTTGGATTTTAGACACTAAAAACATAGGCTGGTCTGCTGCCCTCAAATCCAAATCTTCTCTTCTTTGGGGAGAAAGTGATAACTATCAGGTAAATTTTTAGATTTCCCCTTTTTTTGTTAGAAGTCTTTATTTTTTTCTATTTAATTTCAAAGTTCAATCAAAACAATTAACAGGCTCCAGATGCAGCTCAATACATGCCAGATAAGGTTTTGTGAAGTACTATCAAGAGAAGAGGAAATATATATATTATTTATTTTCTTTCTCTTATTTTCCTAATGACATTCATTTATTTGACCAGAGCTCTTTACACAAAATAAAATTATCCAAAACCTACAAAAGCATATTAAAAAATTAATCTGGTCAAGTAAGAACACTTAAATGTAATTTAAAAAAAAATACTACCAGGATTTCCTACTCTATTTCAATATTAGATTTTTGCTTCAAACTATCCTTGGCATAGATGTAATCTGGTTTCTGTGTGGATTTAGATTGGAATAAGCCTTGGTGCATTCAAAATTATTTCTATGTGATACAGAACAATAGACTAATGTAGTTCTCTCTGATTTAGGATTATAAGAAATCAATACAAAATTATTGCTCACTTGAAAAGCATTATATGTTTAATCTTAAAAAATATTTGTATTCAGAATAGTAATTAAAATTATCCTGAAAAAATGTAATTTAACTATAAATTGTTCAGTGAAAATGAAGTAATATGCACGAATTGAGTTTCAATGTGAATGATGAAGTTATTGCTTCTGCAGAGGTACACTGGTTATGCACTTATTATGCACTGGCTATTATATTTGGAAGTCATAGTTTCCTTTAAGGATTTCAAGAGCAGTATTCAGCGCTCAGTGTAAAACAAGACAGATTAAGATGAGAAAAAAAACAATCAGGATAGTCCTGGATTGTGAGATTAAGGAAGGAGTTAATGCCTAAAACATAACAGCTATGTTCCTCCAAGCTTTTGGGGTCAATTTTGTTAAAAGCAGACCAACATTCAACTTTGCACAGACGTTTATCCCACAATACCTTCCAAAACACTGGATATGGCAAAGAAGCAGATAAGGAACATAAATGTCTCCATTCGCAGCCAGCTGTCACCAATACCATTCTACATTGATCTTTCTGCAAAGTCACGCTTGCTTCAAAGATGGCAATATTAGATGTGGAGAGGAAAAAGACTATAACTTCTTCTCTAACTGACCATGTTTGATCCTCCAATTCCAGCCAGAACTGCAATCAGGTGCCAAAGTACACTGAAGTTCAATGCCTGAATCAGGGACCTCCATATCACAATGAACAGGATCACCTTCCTTTGTGAAGAAGCTGAATGCAGGGGCTGCTATCTAAGAAAGCAAAACAAAAAGGCAGGTGAAGAAATCTCATACATATCACTGACAATCCTAATTAACACACCAGCTCCTATTCTGAGGCCTTTAATGTACCTCTGAACTTTTACACATTTTGGTCTAGGGGTGGATTTAAGGATAAAGTAAATTTTGTATTAATATAAATGCATACCAAATAAAAATTGTATAAATATGAATTAGTTGGCACATTAAAACTTTCAGTTACAAACAGATTGGAAAATTTGGCCTCACCCACTCCAATGATATCTGATATCAAAATTATCATGGTACATCCTCTGCCATAAGAAAGTTACTCGCTCTATCAAACTAAGACATATCTCATTCACCAAAAGATCCATTATTAATACATAGCCCAAAAAAGACAGGTTTTCCAGCATAACACCTACCTGGCTGCTGATTCCAGTGGCAACTTCTCCCACCTTAGTCCCATGGAATTCTCTGATGTGAAGGCTTTCCCCACTAAGCAAGCAGATCTCAATTTTCACCCCTGAGAGGGAAAAAAAGAAAGAAAGGAATACAGTGGAACCTCCAATTGTGAGCACCTCAGATTCACAAGGTTTCCGCAAGATGAGCAAACTTTTTTAATAAAATTTAATTTGGTTAATGAGTGAAAAGTTGCAAAACGAGCACTGCATAATGAGCTTGCACAGGAAATCTCACAACAGAGCTGATGATTCTTCTCTCTCGCTGCATAAAAAGTGTAAATTAAGTGAAAGTCGTTCAAGAGAAAGAACTCCTGAGATTCAAATTCCAGATTCTCCTTC
>JANHZU010001612.1:105545-120364 GCA_032468055.1 Acrochordus granulatus
ATCATTAGCATAAGTCATATTAATGCTATCTCCAACACATCTCCCCTTTCCTTCTTTTAAACTCACAAGTATTATATAATTGGCCCCTTCAGCTAAATTAGCAACAAGAAGGTAGAAATGCTATTTATAATATATAGTCTTTCCATTCAGAAACATCATCTATGATAAGGACAGCTAAAGAAAAGAGTTTGAAAAAAAGAGGGTTCAGGAAAGGAAAGGGTAAACAAAGAAGCAGTTTTAAATGACAAGAAAGCTAATAATGTCTTGATCCATTATTACCAAACTCCAGCTGCTGAAGATCATGGTCAATGCTGGGAGTCCTCCATTCTGTCATGCTGCTTTTTCTAGTGCTGGATGAAGTCAGGAAGTAGGGTAGAAGGGAGTCAGACAGTGGCACTAATTCCTTGCACATGTCAAGCTGAATTAACTGTTTTCCCTCAGCCAGATCCTGACATGGCAGTGGAGGGCTAGGGCTCCTAGACAACAGCTTTGGACTATCTGGGGGCTCAGGGATGGACAACAATAGTTCTGGAAGACTAGTTTTCTGTGTCAACTGCAAGCATCTAGGCTCTTTGTATTCACCACTCCAGGAACTCTTCAGGCCTCCCACTACAAACCAAAAACACAAATGGGAAAACCTATAGTAAAACAAACAAACAGGAGCAATGGCATTCCTGTTCAGCTACTAGCATGCATTTATACAAGATATGATGCCTTCAAAGTTTCTAAGTTTTCAGGAGATCTAGAGCTTCTTAGTTAAGGACTCCTGTAGCAATCCATTACAAAGAGGGAAAAGCATTTCCTTATGGAATAATAACGACCCTGGTATAGTTTTATTTTCTACAGCAGAATAACACTGTATTACATTTTCAAGTAAAACAAAACTAGAAAGCAATAGTAAGCCACTTATGACTTATGACCAAAAGACACAGTACATCCAGATGGAAATCAAGAGTAAGACAATTCATCCAATTCCCTTCGTATACCACTATGTTCAGAAATCATCTTAGAATTTACAATAATAAAAGCTTACTGCTTTCTAAAATGCCAACAGGGGAACAACTGGGAAAGCTGTTCCACAGGATGCAGATCATTCAGTTATTTTGTAAGGTCAAAAGCAACTTTTGATTTATACCTGGAAGCCTACTGATAACTAATCCTGTGCTCACAACACAGATGTTACTCAGCTATGATGGTTCTTGTAAATTATTAAATAAATTTGAGTCAGCGGTTTCTATAATGGTTCTTATTTGTCAGCGTGAAGTCTGCTTGAAGGAGACTTTACCTTAATCTGCATTATTAGCCAGCTAAATATATAGACTGTTTTCCAGTAGCACTCAGTAATACATTTTCCTTCCACTCATTTGCAAGTTCAGAATTTTGCATTCTTGAATGCTGAGGCAGAAGAGAACAAGAAAGATTCTGTCCATTGTTTTTAAAATATTTAATTACAACTATGACAAAAGAATATTAAGACCAGATGGCTAATTAGTTCTTTAAAGAATGAAAGAAATGTTAGAACTGTCTGGGAAAGTGGAAAATATTGCTGTAATTAAGCCACAAGCATCATGTCTACTATCTCCTGTATATCAAAGACAGGTAGTCCTTGACTTACTATCATAATTGGGACCAGAATTTCTATTGTTAGCAAAACAACTGTTAAGTAAGTCATGTCCAATTTTATGACTTTTTTTTGCCACGGCTGTTAAGCAAATCACTGCAGTTAAGTTAATCATGCAATCATTAAGTTAATCTGACTTTCCTCATTGACTCTGTTAGTTGGAAGCTGGCTGGAAAAGTTACAAATGGCAATCACATGACCCTGAGATGCTGCTGTGGTCGTAAATACAAGCCCATTGCCAAGCACCTGAATTTTCATCACATAACCATGGGATGCGATGAGAATCTTAAGCGATCAGTCATAAATCATATTTAATCAGTCGTAAATCATATTTTTCAGTGCTGTTGTACAGTAACTTTGAACAGTTGCTAAATGAATGGTTGTTAAGTCAAGGACTACACTGAATTACAAACATTTTTCTACCAGCTTTCTATCACCTCCATCATTATCCTGCATCATATAACTTCCTACCATCTGTATAATTTTTCTTAAATATATACTTTTTGCATTATGAAGTTACCAGAAACATTATTTGGGCAACAAAGTTGCACAACTATATGTGACCAGTAAAGGCAGCCACATTGACCTAAAAATAATGCTTGTTCTGAGCCATGCTATACATCTTCATTTTCACTTTACAAGACAGAAGTTACTAACCAAAAGCCAATTTCCATCCTTTCTCTTTAAAACAAATGTGCAAGCAATTGATGGAGGCAATGTAAAGAAAAATATCAAGAGTAAACAAAAGAGCAAGACTTTTTCAGGAGATTATGGGAACAAATGCAAGAAAGAAAGAAACAGCCATCCAGGTGCTTGTTCAGATGGACAAGACAATCTTACCTTGCTTAAGTGCTGTGCAGGTTTTTATCCTTAGGTCTGCTGCAGAGGCCCGTTTTGTAGGCTCTTTCTCAAGTCCAGAGGTAATGACCTGAACAATGGATGGATGACAGGAAGGGGGGATTTCTCTCAGGGGTGGTGGTTCTTTGGCTATCTGCAATGCAGAAATACAGGAGGGAGAATACTGATCAAAAACGATCAGGAAACTATAAGCCTACAAACAGCAGGGAAATCTACTTAACAAACAATAACAATTACCACAGTACATACATAAAACAAATCAATTTTTCACTTTTTGAAAATAAAACACAGATAATATTTTGTGACAGAAAACTATAATACAGACATTCTCAATGTACAAAAAACAATGTGCATAGAAATTCTCCCAAATTCACATTATAGACTGACATGTTGCCTTAAAGGAAAGATTTTAAAAGGCTTTTTTAGCCCTCAGAGAAAAGACAAAATCATATTCTTGGAAAAACAAATATTTTACACTGTATTATCAACTGTTTAAAATAAAATACTAAATAAATAGTATTTTATACACCAAAACTTACTTATATGCACAACAGAGACAACATGATTCTACATCCATTTCAAAAATTCTCAAAGAGATCTTTGTGGAAGAGCTAATTCTGAAGCAATTACAATTTAACAAATACTGCTAATATTTTTTAGCTAAACATACTAAATGGTGTGAGCTAAACAAATTTTGTCACCAAACAAACTTGATAGAACAGAGACTGTAAACCACAAGTTCTAAAGGTCTGGGAAACTGAAGTAACTCCTAGGATGGGAGATGTAATTTCTTGGTCTATAACCTAGACCAATAGTTAGTATATATATTGTATGTGTGTGTGTACACACACACATAAATAAAAGGTACATTTAGATTTGTTGAGAATACTAAGCATTTCATATCATAATTATTTCATCTTCCTTTCAGATAACTGAACCAAATTTTACTAATTGGGTGACTTACTTTGAGGCATAGAGGATGATTATAATACTGGATCCAAGGATGATACCCATTCAGTAGATGCAGCATCATACAGCAACTGCTCCAGACATCTACCTTGAAATCACAGCGCTTCCCCATTACTATTTCAGGAGCCAGATGAGTCTCAGTGCCAGGAACATAATCCCCTGGAAGCAGAACAGAGGAAACTGGTTCTTTAAGGTCCTGCTGGGACCTGTTCCATAGAAGTAACCATGCTGAGATGTCTTTGATATAATAAAGACTTGCCCAAGACCCCTTCACTGTAGAAGATCAGACACTGCCCAAAAAGATTGAATCAAATTACGTTGGAGTATTACAACTGAGAAGCAAGACAAGGATATTGAAAAATGAGTTCAGATTCATGCTGTTATGAAGCTCCCTGAAAAGAAGAAATGCTTGGGAAATAGGGATACGCAAAATGTTTTGAATTCACAAAGTTTTAAGTCTGAAGCAGGTGTTTTAAATTTAAGCCATTTTGTGCTCAAAACATTTCTGAATGTTTTGAACAGTTTCAAATTCAAAATCTGATCCAAACATCCTTTGGAAAATTATACTGTAATCTCTAAAACTTTTTTGCAAGGTAAATGAAATATATAACAGCTTCAAACAAGGTCAAGGAACAGTGAAATATAAATGGTGCAAATATAGGAGAAATATTGGTTTTAAGGATATACTGTACCATTTCCATACATTATTTTACAGCTCAATAATTTCTTGTTCACTTTGCCAAAAGAAAACATAATCACTTCAACAACTGAATTTATTTTTGTTAGCCTTTTTTTCTTCTTAGTACTTTCTTCCAAGTATAGAGTCTGCTTATTCCAGGTCAACTGAGTGTTGCAACAGGAATTGACCAACTGGTTTGTTACCTGAACCTGATATTATGGATTGAAAGAGAGTGACTGGCCCAAAGTCACCCAGCCAGCTTTTATGCTTAAGGGGGACTAGAACTCACAGTCTCTTGGTTTCTAGTCTACTGCCTTAACCACTAGACCACTGTATAACTTTTTTAAAAATAGACCCTGTTGCACCTTCAAAACTATTCATTCCTAAATTATTGAAGCAGGGATAAAGATACATCTTCATGCATGATGATGCAAGATAGTTAGGCAGACACTACTAAATTATTATTTTCAGGGCTGGCTTTCAATATCTAAATTATAAAGAAAAGAGCAGTCCAAAGCTTGTACATCATCGTTTTTTTCAGAACCTGCCATAGTTTACCTGTCATTAAGTGGTTCCTTATGCCATCTGAATGAAGTTGAGCTGCATGACCAAAATCACAAAGAACAGCATGGCTTTTATCATCAGATAAAAGAACATTGTCAGCTGCCAAAAGAAAGATTACATGAAATTCCATCAACTTCCATATATAATATTGTAACAAGACTACCTAGTTCTTGTCCCTAAGCGCTCATCTGATGTTTGAACTTTATTACTTGGGACTAGAAGTGCAGATTTACCTGACTAAATGTTCCTCTATAGAAATTCTACCCTGGGAGAAATTAGCATCTCAAGGAGAAGCCTATAGAGGAATCCTTTTCTGTCATATTTAGTTTTCTATGTAAAAGATTCAAGAAGGGCCTGCCAGAACATTCACATAATCTTCTGTTGAAAACCTGAAGGCAAAGACAAATTGACTAATTCAGTGAGAACTACGTCAAAGTACATGACCTCCAACCACCACATCATATTTTCTTGAATTGCAGCAACTAATGCTATTTTGAGCAAATTCTCTACTATCTTGGAGTTGGATGTTTATTTATTAAATTTAAATGCCACCCATCTCTCCAATAAGGTGACTATGGTGGCTTACAAAGAATAATGTTTAATGATGCATATACCTTTCACATCTCCATGGAGAACATTGTGGGCATGAAGATATTCCAAGGCCTCCAGTGTTTGACTGAGATAATGAAGAGCTCTATCCTCAAGTAGATATCCACACTGCTTAACAAGTTGGCCTAGTGACCCACCTATAAAGAAAAATTCCCACCCCGTTTAGTAAATTAGTCCTGTATTGTTGTTGTTATTACCCAATCACCAAAAAGTTTATTAGCTTCTTGAATCTATAGAAAAAATATCCAGCTACATCATTGTTAAGAAATTTGCATCTTGGATCCCATATTTAAAAGACAACAATATAGAGAAAATATATTTACAATGTGGTAAGGTTCTGTAGCCCATGGATAAATATCTCCTTCTGAGTGTAGCAATTTTCATTACAGTACACCTATTTCCTTTCCTGGTGTTTTGTAAGCAGATTAATAATACCCACTTAAAGCTACTTGGGCATGTACTGCATAATTAAAAGTTTTACTGGCTAATAGAGTGGGAGGATGAAATAGTTCCCTGGAAGTAGCAAAGGAAACAATTAAAAAGGGAAGGAGACAACAGTTGTAGCTACAGAGGTTAGAAATAATTTAAAAAAAAACTGTAGGATCCTTTTTTTATTGTAAACTGTCCAGAGACACTGCTGCAAATTAGACAGGGTATAAATTTAAAAAATAAATTCTTCACTACCTCCATTTTCAGAAGGGCAACATAGTTTTTATCTGGCATGTATATATCTGAGCACTACTAGAGCTGGAAGCAGAGAGTGGAACTGGTGAACTGTCTTTTCTTTAGCACTATTTGTTGGAGCATATCACTGTATAGTTCCCTAGGGCAAGATATTATACCTCAAAAGGAAAATATTCTAGTTGTTATAGGGCCTTGGCCTGATCCTTCAGAGCCTCTCTATATGTCATCAAATACATATTTATACAATGGCTAAGCAGATGACTATGGGGAAGCAAGGAAGATTACAGAAGCAAGAAGTACATTTTCAGATTTTGTTTCTTCTGCTCAGTTGTGTCCAATTCTTGGAAACTGCCTGGACAAGTCCCTGCAACCTTCTTGGCAAGGTTTTTCAGAAGTGGTTTGCCATCGTCTCCCTCCTTTGGGCTGAGAGAAAATGACTAGTCCAAGGTCAGCTAGTTGGCTTTGTGTCAAAGACAGGACTAGACCTCATAGTCTCCTTGTTTCTAGCCTGATTTCTTAACCACTGCATCAAACTGGCTTTCATAAATATTCAGTAATCTTCTACTAAAAACTGAAAACTACTTTTTCTTTTAGCTGCTCCCATCAGGGGTCACCACAGCAAATCTTCTGTTTCCATCTTTCTCGGTCTTCAGCATCCTCTTCGGTCACACTGACCTCCTACATATCCTCTCTCACAGCATTCATATACCTCCTCCTAGGCTTTCCTCTTCTCCTTCTGCATGGTAGCTCCATCCTCAACTATCTCTTCCCAACATACTCTTCATCCTTCCACAACACATGCCCAAACCATCTAAGTTTCACTTCTCTCACTTTATCACCAAAACTGAAAACACTGATCGTAAATTGGAAGAACTCAATAGTAAAGTGGGGAAACAGTTGTGACCCTTGACTTTTAGGAAATAAAATGAAATAAAGCATAAACTGGCAGCTAGAGAAAGGCAGACAAGATATCCTGTTCCTCTGCTAAAGTTTTCTAGTACCCACCAAGGCATTAAAATTTCATAATATTTCAATGTAATGAAGGAGTAATTCCCAAATATATTTTTTTAAAAAGAAAAAGGGAGTAACCTCTAAGACTGAATAAGCAGTCCAGGCTCTAATTCTTGTTTTCACTGAATCTCAGTGATGGACAGGGTGTATCTATGTCAAAAATGGGATAAAATTTTAAGAAAAAATATTACATCAAGCTTCAGGACCACAACACAGATTGACTATATCAGGCAGCCTTTAATGGTTGCTTAAGTGGCCTCCCCAGAAACCTCAGAAGAAGTTATATTAGCTATTTCAAAATCCTGCTTCACATCTAGTCATCTGATTTATTTCTAGATCAGGTTTTGTTATTTTGCCTATGCAATAGTCTGCAATTGCTGTTCTTGATTAGAAGCACAGTTAGTTATCTTCTTTTCTTAATCATATACCTTCCATTAGCTTCATGAAGATAGTAACCCACAGGCCTTCTTTCACTGCTCCATATAGTGGAAGGATTTTGGCATGTGTCATTCCAGCACATATTGCTAGTTCTTCTGCACGGAAGTGTTCAACTTGCACCTATAAAGAGAAGCATGAGGTTAAAAGGTTCAGACAATATTGGTTGTAAGTAGAAAGATAATGGTTTCCACATACGATTAGAATAAAGCAAAACCAGCTAGTTCAATTATTTTGTTTCTTCAAATGAATTAAGGGTGAATTTCAATGAGGAGAGAAACTCAGGGCAAGGGAAGTTCTGGACATATCTACTGTAAGGAAGCAGAAGATAAGCAAGTAGGGGTATTTGGATTTATTTCTTCTAAGTAAGGAAGTTGAGAGGCAAATAGACAACTTGGAAGCTATAGCAACTTGACAGGTACATTAATTATAAAGGATCATAATTCTTAGCCCCTTACGGAAAGAATAGATGAGAATGAGAAGCAAAAAAATGGAAACGAAAGAGACAAATCATAACAAAATTTTACAAATAAAATGTTGGTAACAAAGAAATAACATAGCTAAAAGAGAAGCTGGAAGAAAAGGAAGCAAAACCAAATTAACAATGGATTTTTAAAAAGGAAGAATAAGCAGTGAGCCAAGAAGACATTCAGATTTCACGATAATCCTAAAATAACCGAGAAAAAGAAGGACTGTGATTTACTGAGAAAAAAGACTTGAAAATGGGAGAAATTAGGAGACTGAGGAAGAAATTGAGAGGAGGTGCACTGAATTTTACAAACTGATTTTTTTGAGTCACAAGTATGTATAACATATATAAAATCTAGTGGAGAAAGTTAATTATTGAGACAGGATTGTTAAACCAAATTTGTTTTTCTCATAACGTACTGTGGCAAAAAAAATCATGGTTTATCTATCTAATTTCTCACTTAATTTCCTTCCATTTCTTCTTTTTAAGAATGGTATCTTAAATACTTTAGCAGTAATAAAGAACTGGTGCAGCTTCTCCATGTCATCAGATAACTTTCCACGAATTGTTTGCACAAACAAAAAACCAAAGAAACTTCTTTGTGACCTCCTGCAGCAGTTAACACAAATTAAACATGCTTACTTCTCTTCCTGGATTAACCCTTTGCTGATTATTTTTTAACTTCCACATGGTTGTAGTGAAAAGACTGCTGCAGTACCCACCATTTCCTGCTTACCCACCTTGCTGTGGGGAAAAGCCCCAATCTGAATGAAAAAACAAAGAAACAGCCCTCACCAGGCCACATGTTTCATCAAGTTTAATGCATAATACTTCATCTTTATTGAAGAGGCAGTAAGCAGCAATTAGAAATAGCAAGTCAACTACAGTAGTAAAATGATGGAGGGTAATCTCATACAGCATGCTGTTTGCCCCAAATTAGTTTATTCTCCTGATTTGCAGTAGAGAATGCTATGCCATTACTAGTATTGAAGTTAATCTGATCAGTACGTACCCATGAAAGGGGACATCTTACTCTTCAGTTTAGGCAACAAGATACACTGTTGGTGCCACTGAAACTGCATTTTCAACTTGCAAGGTACAGAAAGCAGCAGCAACAAAAAAACATAGCTATTCTGGAATAAGTAGAGGTCTTGATAAAGAAATTGGCCTAACAATATGACCATTGCCAAAAAGAGTAAGAGGGGCAAGGAATTAGGGAGAAAAACAAACAAGAGCAGCTTAGATTGAAAAGTTTTATTTTTTGACTTTACACCTCTGTGGTTGCTGAATGGGTAAGATAAAGTGTAAACAAACAAAAATGTACAAATATTGCAGGCTTAATATACTGTACTATTAGATTCTTGTTGAAACAAGATAGGATCTGAAAGCTCACTTTACAATGTGCCTTCAGACTATTGCTGTCAAACAGTAAAGTATGGTTTATTAATTTAGTGTGAGTTCAAAATTAGACTAAAGAAACCCTATTAATCTTTTATATGAATAAAGTTAAATAATCATTTTACAACTTATTTTTTAAATCCAGTCACTAAAATGCACCCTGCCCATAGTAAAGACAAGAAAAATGCTAAAATGAAAGCAGATGATACTATATATAGTCTGGTAAAACAAAGAATCTGTAGAAGAGGATAGGAAAATATTAGTCATCAGCATGCTGCTGATAATAATTGGATCAGAACATGAAACAAAGAATGGAAATTCAGAGTATGGAGGCGAAAAAGGAATGATGAAATAACAGCCTTGGGGTTTCTGTACACAGACACATCAGAGAAAAGTTCAGCCACCTTAAGTCCCCAACTTGTGAACATATTTCCATCATTAATCATAAGAGTCTGAAAGTGCAGGATGGACAACAGGAGAGAAATCTAGACAGCTGCTGAAGGGGATGCCACCCAAGCACAAGATAGTATGTGTTACAAAAAGGATTAGGCACCTACAAATTGGCTCTAACTCGTAGCTGGAGTTATAGCTTTATCTGAAAGGAATGCATAAAAGTTGCAACTTAGGTTCTCCCACCTATTCAAACACCGAGATTAGAGGCATCTCCACGACTAACACTTCCAGTTATACTCTGAGCTGCAATATACCTTCTTATACTATGCCTACTTCATTGGGTGAGTGGAGTAAATACTGAGTATATCAATATTGTAGAAAAAGGAAGGAAGCCAGAATTACCAGGATTTAATGGTCAGATTAAAGAAACTTCTACTGTTATTGTTAATATTAGCAGCTGACCCTGTTACAAATTGTACAAATGACTTCTGCTGCCAAGGGAGAAAGCAGCTAAGATCGGCTCCGCAGGCCGCTTTTTTGGCTGTTGGCAAGAGCAACGGTCCCACCCAACGCCCACAGCCAGCCAGAGATTCCGCTGTCTGGCGTCGCCATGGCAATGCCTTCTGGCTCGACCTTGGGGCTGTGACAAACAAGTTTCAGCAAAGCATCAGCCGCGGCTGCTCCAACCTTCAGCAGTTCCACTGAAAGGGGAAGCAACTTTCATTTCCTCTTTCTGATGCTGCTTTCCCTCCCTCAGAGGCAACAGATTTGCGTAATGTATTACTGTACCTTTTTGGCTGCACACTGAAAGCCGGTCTGCTTGTCCTCCATTTTGTACACTTCTCCGAAAGAGCCTCTGCCAAGCAAATCCTGACATCTGGTCCAGTGAACCTCTTCACGGTACTCATAATCAACTGCTTTGAGTTTCTGCAGATTGGCCACAGAAGGGGAAAAGAGAGAGAAAAAGAGGCCTTGAAAAGGGGTGAATTAATTGACTGTGCCAACATTATTGTCAAGAACATTTCAGAACTTTCCTTTTAAAGGCATTTTATCCCGGCATTAGTTCACATGTTTACTGATACTTCTCTATCCTTGAGCCTTAGAAATTTGCTTTGAACAAAATTCCTTTTGTTTCATTCTTTGATATGCCTGCCCAGTTCCTTTTTTCTTTAACTGTAACTCAAATAATTTCTAGTCATTGAAGTTTGAATGCCTAGAATCTGCACTGATGAAGCACAGTACCCACCTAGAGATTTCTCCGCCTCTGAAAAAAAGTGCAATAGCAATATTTTTTCCTTCAAATTAAGTTAGATAATTGTAAGAAACAGCACAATATAGAGAGAGAATAAGATGCACCACAAAATGATTATCTCCAGACATGGAGTGACAAGATGACATGAATTCAGAGATCACCCTATTTATTTTAGGAGGCAAAAGAGGAGTAGATCTTCCACAGGAAGTAACCCTCTCATATCCCTTCCATCTTTGGCTCTGCGAGAAGCATATGATTTCTTTTAGCAGGTTCATGCAATAAAAACAATTTCTAACAGGTGCTTTTCTTACATAGAAACATTTTTGAACATTCCTGATGGTTTAAACCGTTTCTATTAATAATTTGCTTTAAAAAATAAATGCAAGGTCCAATGCTCTTTAAGTCCATGACCACAAAAAATCTATCCAGTGAAACATCATGACATATACAACATATAAGAGCAATAGTCTTCCTTACTATATATACAACAGCAACTGGGATACAAGAATATTCTTACTGTTACATTACTCATACATTATAGCTTCATAGTTTATAGATTTGAACTTATGTAATGCTTTCCAATATTACTGAAATCAGTGATCATCTTCATTGCCTTTGGTAATAAATCTCATGAAAAAAAATCACAAATGCTATGTCATGATATACTTTTTTTGTCTGTCCAAAATTTAGAATCAGTCTATGTAGCAAATTTCCAGCTTTATTATTGTGGAGTCAAATATTATACCACAGTTTGTTGAGTAATAGTGCTCTAGTATCTCACATACAACTTAAAAATACAGCATCTGCATTTTAATAACACAATAAACCAAAACCAAATAAAGCATGATGTCATTATGAGTTTATCACCTAATGATGGTATTCACTATGGATTGTTGAATAAGTCATAACAGGATGGATTTACATGTGTTAAATCATAAACTACAAGTTTATAAAGAACAGTAAGTTTGTTCACACATCGTACTAAATTAAAACATACTATGGCTTGATATAAATTGTGAATTTAATAAGTTTCTTCTGATAATATTCTAATATGAACAAGTAAAGCAGGATGGAATAAACATTTCAAAGGAAGGCCTACAACTTCCCATATGAATTATTTCACTGAAAGTAACCCAAAATTATTAAAATTAACTTTTGCTCTAAGATCATAATATAATATAATTGCTCCTTTATTATACTGTACTAGGACAAGTCAGAGGAAATAGAGAACTGAATCTGTGCCTATTGTTCATTAAAAGTTCATTTTCTTTAAATAGCTCGTCCATTGGAGAAAAAAATTGCAGCCTTATATTTTCTTTCTATGCCAAATTTTTAATATTTTTCTGCTTAGGGAAATATAGGTAAATACAATCCTCCTACCTGTAGTCATTACCTGGGATCTGTGCTCCTACCTTTGAGCACCAGATGATTTATTTGGCATGAAAGCTATTGTACAAGCAGAGAAATGAAACACAGAAACAGTACAGCTGCCTTTGTGGTTTTCAGGAAAGCATGTGAGTGAGAGAGCAAAAAGCCTAGCAAAAACCTTTAATGCTCTCCTCCCCATATCCTTTCACACTTTTTTTAGTTAGCCAAAAGTTACAAGATTACATCATTAAGAATGTTTGCGCATGTGTACATCAAATAGTTTACAAATCCTCCCCAACTGTTCTTTCAGACGTCTTGTGATAAGCAGTTCTCCAGGTGTAGATCTCAACAAACACTATGGGAAAAACACTCCCATATTTCTGAACTCTGGATTAGCCCTTTATAATCCCAACACCTACCCCAACCAGTTTCAAATAACTGAATTCAAGTATTCTCTATCATGTAATACTTTTAATCATCTACAGTGGTACCTCACAAGACATGAAACTCACAGAATGACCAAAAAATTTTTATAAAATTTATTCTGCTAGACAAGCAGTGACTCACACAACAAGCAAACTTTGCGCAATAACTTGCACGTCATCAGTCAGCGCGCTCTTTATTTCTCGTTCAGGTAGCAACCCCACGCGAGAGTTTATTCCATCGTGTGTAGGCGGCAAGCGCATGCAAGAAAGTTCTGCCAACTCTGCCACATGCTTTACTCCATTGTTGCACAGGCGGCAACCCCGCGCGAGAGTTCTGAAGATGCTACCATGTACAGTTTACTTCATTACTGTGCGTGTGACTGACCTTGCCAGAATCTGATTGCAATGAGCCCTCCTCTCATTGCATAAACAGCGTGAATTAAGTGAAAGGCATTCAAGAGATGGAACTCCAGAGACTTCAGACTCCAGATTCAATCTCCAGGCAGTCCCCTCCCACTCCTCTCCTCTCCCTCATGCTAGCTGGGATATTCTCAAAGTGCATATGCACACACTGCGCGCACACAAAATAAAGCAGAAATTGTCCTTGCCCTTGCCCAAAATAAAGACAAAATTCCCCCTCTTCGCTTCTCCCCTCATAGTACGGAGGCAAGAAACGTTTCCAAACTGCCCACAACACCCAGAAAAACTGAGGGAAAAGGCCCTTTTGCCTTGAGTGGTGGCGGCAGAGGATTTTCTGAGCCAGGAAGCAGCAGCCAAGGCCAGAGCCTGCCTAAAAGCAGATTCGTAAGTGCTGGTTAGTTTGCTCTATTTCTGCTTTATATCATGGGTTAATCATTGTTACTTTTTTCAGCTGTTAGGGACAATCATTTCTACATAAAATTCCAGTGAAAATGATTTTTTGGTGAATATTTTTGGGGGAGTGGAACGGATCGTCTAATTTTCTATTGTTTTCAATGGGAAACCTCGTTTCGCCTTAAGAGCATTTCGCACTAAGAGTGTTCTTCTGGAACAGATTAGTCAAGTCTTGTGAGGCACCACTGTATTTTGTCTTTGATAAAGTTGCTTTTGTGAATATGGCTCCAGGTAATGATCCCTTTGGTACTCTATCTACTTTGCAGAACACAGCATGACCTACCCAAGAAGCAGGCAATTGGTACCCTGTTAATAGCTTTTAAAAGCTCACCTGTGTAAGTAATACTCCTTCATTTTCATTAATTTCCTGTAGGCATCCTTTTGAATTTGATCCATCTTTCCAAGTCTTGGCCAAACAAGCTAGATTTCTTGGTTCTCCAAGAATAACATTTCCCTTCAATGCATCCACTAGAAATTCATCCATAGAAAGTTTGTTGGAAGTGTTTTGTGCAGATTGATGACATTTGGAAAAGCTATGCGCCAAATTCAAATCTGAAAGCTGATATTTATCATCTACGTTTGAAAGATCATCAAAAAGATAAGTCTTCAGAGGGCCAAGTTTCAAAGCATGAAGCAAATAGCCACAGCTGTGCAAATAAGGAGAAAATTTGCTCAAAGTAGAGAGATGCACAGTCTCCAATTGAGAGCCCAAACTGTCCTGAGTATAGGATTTCCAAACATGGCTCAAACACTGAGCAGGGCTGATCAGCTTGTATAACTCTAGCTTTGCTTGGTTATTTAATGCATGCAACTTGCTAGTAGATAAAACTTGGCTTGGTTTCTCAAAGGAACTGAAATCAGAATCCAAATCCTTAGATAATTCTGAATGCCGTGAAGTGATATTGAAGAGGGTGCCCAAATGAGAGTCATCTTCCTAGAAGAAAAATGAACTAGTTAGCTAACCAGGAAAGTTAACCAATTCAACTGCATTTAAATCTCCCCAAAACCTTGGAAAAGTTGCCAGATTCCAATTAATTAAAAGCAGAATAACTAATAAGCTGAGGACCACAGACATGAATTTCTACTAAAATTCAGAGTAATCGATAAATAAATATGAACCAATGACTTCCAGGTTGTTCTCAACTTACAATCATTTATTTAACAACAGTTCAAAGTTGCAATGACCTTGGAAAAAATTACTTATGACCTGT
>JANHZU010001612.1:162019-172697 GCA_032468055.1 Acrochordus granulatus
CCGCTGGACGAGCATTTCGCGCTAAGAGCGTTCTTCCAGAACGGATTAATCTCGTCTTATAAGGCACCACTGTACTTAAATATTTGGACAATGTGTTTAAAATGTGTCATATGCATAATCTAGATGAATGAAAAGGAAATGGTTCCCTTCAGAGTGATTATTGGGACCATTAAATTCCAGCAAATGTAACTAATGATCATGAAGTCTGGAAATGGTTATAATCCTTGAAGCAATCTTTCTCAACTTGTTGCTTTCCAGATTGAGTTAAAGTTAAAAAAAATGAGAACTACAGGTTGGAGAAGATGGCTTCAAAGCAAACATAGAAAAAGTTAGCGTAATCCCTCTTTTACAAATAAGGTTAAAAGGATAGAGAGTTATTTACTTGAGATTAAATTATGAGTAGATTTGAAATGTTTAAATTAAGGACTTCCTGGTTCATACTTTAGTTTTTTATTCTCTGTGTTAAATCCATTCAGGGAAGTATTTAGAAATGTTTACTAAACTGTAAATGTGGGAGCCCTGTTTTTAATTATTCCGAGGTGCCATTGATAGATACAGCTACTGTATTAATTCTTGTGATAACATTCTTGGTACCTTAGTTTTATAAATCTAATCTTCAAGCCTCCAGAAGTCTCTGAGGCACAAAAGGAATATACTGATTTCCATAGAATTTACCTTAATTCACAGATTCCATAGATACCTTCCTTTTAAATGGTTGAATTTTTGGTTTGAATTCTTGAGTAGCACAACATCCTACCTCATCATTATATCTTGCTTCACTCAAATATTAGTTGAAACATTTCTCAGTGATTTTATTTCTTGGGAATAGAGAGAGGTTTTTACAGCATACACAGAATCTGTTAAGGGCAAGATTTTTGAATTCTGTATTAGAATCATAATATCTAAAATTTTCATCTCCAAACTAATTATAATATCCAAACTAGACAATAGCTCTCAAACAAGGGACAAAAAAACATACCTCCTTAGCATGCAACTATAGCTGTCTTTTTAAAACTATCCAAATTGGAAGATTAAAATAGTGTCTATTTTTGTTGTAGAAAAATATTGCCTGTTGTACAGAGCATATTTCTACATTTAAACATCTGACACTCTGGAGTATTTTTGGATTTGGAAACAGAGTTTAGAACTCAAATTTATAAATTGAGTTAGGGGAGAATCTCTGGCCTCCAAATGTTGCTGAAGGATAACCCATAGAATACCACCATGTTGGCTGGGATTGTTGGGAACTATAATTCAGCAACATATGAAGCCACATAGGTTAGGTTGTTCACTCCTGGTAGAAATGAACACATCTGTTTAGTCTTCTGATTTGCACTGTTGATTTCAAAACAATTTTCAAAACAGAGACCTTGTTTCAGATGCCACATGAATTCAATTTACTGGTAAATAAGACTACATACATTATAATCTTATTCTTATTACATCATGTCTTATTCCTAAAATTAAACATGCCACCTGGATACACAGTAGCCACTCTATGGTATGATTAAATTATCTTACTGGTTGAACTCTCTGGGTATATAATGAAGGCATAAATGGTCCCATTAGTCAACACAGAATCTCTAATTATATCATGAATACTGACTAGTTTATTCTATAATTGTATCCTACAGTTCTGTTTTAAAACATCCTTTTGCACCTTTCTGTTGATAAGTCTGGGATAATTGTCTTCTAGCTTGTCTTTTAAGAATCTCTCAAAAATATGTCTCCCATACTCACTACAGAACCAATGTCCCATCTTTCAGACCTAGAGAACCATTTAAAACTGCAAGAGAAGTTTTGTTTCTGAAGTCAAGCAAGTCTAGTATTGACCAAAGCTCAAATAGAAAGTAATTTTTAGTAATGATTGGAACTCTCAGTCCTACTAGGTAGACCAAACAATGAAATCAATTCCATATGAAGGCTAAAAGAACTTTTATTGAGTTTGAGTACAATAACAGAATGTTGCAAGTCTGATTGTGTTGTACCTCTTCCTCTTTCTTATGGTTCAGTGAATTATCGAGGTGTGTGTTTTAGCTACTTATGAATGTTATCTGGATTTAGAAAATACTTCAGCTCCTTTTGTCTAAGCAATGAGACATCAAAATCATCATTTTTATTCTCTATTTGTTGCATCAAGTACTTTATAAGACATTTTTAAATGCTTAAAATGAAAACCTGGATTATCTGTTGTATTTATACTCCCTGACTTTTCTATGGTAAACAACTGTGCTGGAGATATTTCTTGACACAGCAGGTTAAATTATAATTGGAGAAGATTTTTATCAGGTTTTGTGCAAGGATATTAGCGATGATAGCTAGGTAACATCTCCATGTTCAGAAACAAGATTGCTATGTGATAGAGGCCAAACAAAAGGCCTCTTTCCTTATTATAATATTTCATTTGAAAATTTTCTTGCTTAAAAATTAAAACAGGGACAATAATTACCTAATTCTGCATGTGTAACTGAACTCTCATTCAGCTTAGCCCAGATAGCTATTGGTAAGGGACAAGGCAATGTTGCAATCCAACATGAGGCAAGACATGTTGCTGACCTATCTTAAAGTCATATATTTATTCATGTGCATGATGAATATATTCACATAACTCTATAAATTCAAAACAACTCAAAGCTCTATTGGCTTCTTGTTCTTACCAATTCTTGTTATCCATCCAAATAGTTTTGTATGAAAAGACTGTCTTTTTATGATGAAGTTTGACAAGAAAAGAAAGTGCTTTCAAAGAGTTGGAAATTGCATTTTTGAATCATATTTATTTAGCCAGCCTTGTGGTTAGAAATAAGTTTTATTAACAAAGTAAGTTTCTTGCTATTTCTTTGGAGGGTGTATTTCTCTAAACACTGCTAAGTCAACATTGAATGTGTGACTCAGAGATGAAAAGGAGCACTTCAAGTAGAGCTCCAAACCCAACCAGTTAAGAGTTGTATATCATCTTGGATTCCAGAGAATAAAAACTCAACAAATGAATGAAAGTAGCTTGAGAAACAAAAAGGTATCAAAATAAATGGGTGTATGATTCTATAACTAGCGAAAATGAATTTCTGCATGTGACACGAAGTGTACAAAGCAGATTTCTCTGAACTGACTTTACTATGTATTATTCTATTGCCTTTAAGGTGAAACTGCACCAACTTTCATTGCCTCACTCAGCAATTTTTATTAATTTAGGTTTGGCCTGGGCTGTTGTGGTTTTTAAGGGATTTCTTGAGGTCAGTTTGTTTATAATTTTCTACTCTGTCAGTGTTTAAAGTAACAGCCATCCATTTTCCCAAGTGCTAGTACAGTAGCTATTATTCTCCTCACTCTCACACGTGTACCTATGACTTAAAATGATTTAAGGCACTTCAGGAAATAGAAAATAGGATTCAGCAAGTATTTTAGGAGAAAGCTATGTTGTCCTTAAGAGTGTTATTGCCATTCGACAATGGGCAAAAAACAAAAGTTGCTGGGATTCAGGCAGCGTAAATTGATCTTTTAAAAATAGTGACTATTTGCTGCCACTGTGAAATGGAAGACAGCCCCCCATTTTTTCTCTTACCCCTGATTATTTAGGTAGAACTAGTTTAGGTAGAACTAGTTCTGTGGTAATCTTGCCATCTACAGAACTGGTAGGACAGAATGTAGCACAGTAGCATCTACTCCGTTTATCCACTTTTTATTGAGCTACTATGTTTAAGAATTTTTAAAATGCTTCTGTGCATAATGCAAATGCATGACCATGTCAATGTATAGATATTTGTAATGACCAGTGCTTTATTAATTTTTTATTTTTTAAAAAAAGAAAAAACAAAGATCTGTTTGTAATTATAATAATCTCATCATTTTCTTAATAACAGTACCTATGATTTCTTATTGCCTGTTTGCTTTAAAAATGTAGAAAAAAATGCTACTTTTGATGACTAGGTAAAATATGGGAAGAAAAATGATTTGTGATGCTTTTGTTTTTTTTAGTATTTTGAAAATTTCTTTGTGCCAATGAGGAGAAAGATTTCTGAGGCGACAGGAGGGAATTCATTGTACTATTGCCAGTGAAAAGTTAAACTCACCACAAGAATGTCCCTGTAACCCCCGTAATTCCAAACATATTACTTCCTTTATAAAATCATAGACAAATTAGGCAGGGAGATGTCTTAAAATCAGTTAGGCAAGACATTTCTTTTCCATCCTCTTTTCTTGCCAGGGAATACAGGCCAGCCTGTAATTTAAAATAATTCAAGATACTGTTTTGTGCATGATGTAGAATCCTGGGATTTTCTTTTCCTGACTTGTTAGCAATAGTGTCAATTTCCACATTTCAGTCAGACTTGTAATAAAGGGCATTTGCTTTGTTTAGTCACATAGAGAGATTTTTTATTAGTAGTATTTGTACAGTAATATACTGTAGTTTTGCTTCACTAACACCGGAAGGCAATAAAATTTAGTGTAAATTGACTACTTTTGTGGACTGAATGGGAAACCGTAAATATATTTCAGGTTTGGTTTAGCTGTTTGGAATAATGATATGATGATTCTCAACTCATCAATTACAAACAGTTGCATTACTGTCTTAAATCTCTAGGAAGGATCCAAGTGTTAAATGTATTAAATTGAGTTAGAGGTTTCTAGTAGACTGTGTGTAAATAGCAATAATAATATGTATGAGTAATTTGAGAGTATTTCCAGAAGTGTCAACAGAATTTTCTGAACCAAATTTGTGGATTGGCTTCCGTGTTCTTTCTGCAAAACCCAGTTGTATAGGCCAGTATAAATATGATGATCCATATTTAGAAATCACTAATTCAGATAAAAATAACATACTTGCTACACTTATGGTCACATGATTTTTTTATCCTTATTTGTACTTCCCCTGCTTTTTTAAGTATGCAACAGAGGGGAAATGTTTTCTTTAAAAAAGGACAGTTGACTCATACATAGTAACTGAATGTCTGGTTCATACATCATGTTAAGCCATGGATTTATGTTGTGGTTTTATGGATAAGTCATAATGATTGAGTTCTCTTACAATGGTAAGCCGTAGTTTCAAATAATAGCTGTGTGCTGACATTCCAGTAAGACAAAACCAAGTTATAACTTTTCATAATGTATTTAGTCAGTGCCCAATAAATACAATGTTAAGTAGTCACAATTTTCCCATATATTATTTTTAATTTGTAAGATGGTTAAGGTGCTAAATTTTGTGCCTATATTAATTAAAACATATTCACATGTCAGTACATTAATGTAAAAGATCCTTTTCTGGATGGTGTGCACATGTGTAACTACAGCTTTTTATTGCATGCTTCATTAGTATCACAGTGATACTAATCAGTAACTAAAAAGCTTCGAAAATGAAAATGGTTATTGTCATAAAGAATTTAATTAGAATGATAGCTGCATGTTTTGCTTTGGTCAGAAATTTCTTCTTGTTGGTCTAACAAATTGTTTTATCCAGTTGGACTGATTGTTTTTGCATTGAGTGGTAATCATACTCTGGAAAAGGAACTTCATTTATCGTACTAAGTTTATTTTGGGAAGTTCTTTATATGTTTACAGTATTTATATTCAGGCAGCCAAAACAATAAGTTCACACAAACTGGAAACAGAAAGGCAGACTAATTCTACTCTTTTAAAAGCAGCTCTAGTCCTGTTTGGAAAATAGCAAGCTATTATTTCGCTAAGGATTGAAGGGAACTACCCAGTTGTGTAAACAATGTGGATTCAAAGATTTCTAATAATGGAAAACCCATGAACAAGAAATTTCTGAAAGTGATTTAAAAAGGAAGTATGCATACTCATTATTCTCAAAAGTGCCAAACATGGGTTGGGTTTGAGCAAGAGAGCTCTAAACTAGAAACCACTGTTTCACAGTCACCTTGTGAAGAGCAACTGTCTGGAGCACTTGTGGGTTATCTCAAGTCTTCTCCTTTTCCAGAGGGGAATTATGAAATGCTAGTCAATTTGCTGGCTCTTCATTCCACCACTGTATTTGATTCTGCTTCACCTGTTCTTCAGTTCACCTATTCTTCCCTAAGAACATCACTTAGCTATGTCCTTGTGAGTCAAATACAGTGGAATCCTTATTTCGTGTCTTATTATAATGCCTTTTATGGACATTATAATAATACATGACATAAGGATTCTACGACATAAGGATTCCAAAATAGGCTTACAGTATCATACTTTTTTGGGCAGATTTTCTCGGTCATATAGGTTGTTTCTTCATTCAACTATTGCTGACTGACCAACATGACTCCACATTTATGGCAGTGGGCCAATTCTCTTTATCATATGCTGCTTTAAAGATTAGAAGCCACATTTTGACACAGCCAGAGACATGTATTTATTTTATATCCCTCCTTTATTATTTTTATAAACAACTCAAAGCAGCGAGCTTATCTAATTACTCCTTAATCCTCTTATTTTTCTCAGAACAATCTTGAGGTGATTTGGGCTAAGAGAGAATGACTGGCTCAGAATCACCCAGCTGACTTTCATGGCTAAGACAAGGTTAGAACTGGTTTCTAGCCTGATGCCTTAACCACTAGAACAGAGTCTTCCTGATAAGAAGGTTAGTTTTTTTCTTCTGCTTGGCTTTACAATTAACACATTTTATTTTTTCATTATAAATTTGGAACTGTAATCTTAAATTAAGTAATCAAACAATATAGCTAATTCTCGACTTACAATCATGGTTGGGATTTGAACTTGCATCACTAAGTGAATTACACCCAATTTTGTAACTTTTTGCTGCAGTCATTAAATCAATCACATAGTCTTTAAGTGAATCCAGATCCTCCAAATGACTTTGTTGGAAGCCAGCTGCGAAGATCACAAATGGTGATGACATGACTACGGAATGCTGTAATTGTTGTAAATGTGTGGCAGTTGTCAAGTGACTGAATCACAAGCATATGAATGAGGGGATACTATGATGGTCATAAGTGCAAGGACCAGTCATAAACTAATTTTTTCAGTGCCCTCATAATTTCAAATGGTTGCTGAATGAATGTTTATTTAGTCGAGATTATCTGTATGTGTAAAGGAAGAGCATTTGTTCTCATCCCACTTTAGCCATGAAAGCCAGCTGGGTGACCTTAGGCCAGTCACTCTCTCTCAGCCTAACTCACCTCACAGGGTTGTTGTTTTGAGGAAAATAAGGTGTGCTGAATATATTTGCCACCTTGAATTATTTGTAAAAATAAAGGCAGGATACAAACAAACAAATAACCCTAACTAGGCTGCAGAAATCCATACTACTTGATGCAAATTTTCGATAATCTCTCTGCAAATTACAGCAGGAGTATTTATTTTTGGCTTTCAGTGATTGCCTGGATTTTTCCACTCCAGATACATGTCTAATAACAAGGTCTATTTTTTGTTTCAAAATGAATTTGCCTTTCTGAAAACTCTTTTGAAGTAATTGTATCTTCTGGTACTAGTGCTGAAATTTTATGCATGGCCATTCCTAGGTGCTGATACTGAAGATCTTAGTGGTTTTATCCTCGCAATCTATTGCTGTTGCAGTTATTAACTTTGAACAGGTACTGTAATAAAAGAGTAATAATTAACTTTTGAAACAATTTAACACATTGAAATGGCTATATATCCTTGATGCAAATCTTTTGTCTTAAATACAGTATAAGACAAATATAAGAATTTAAATATGAATTGCATTGTTCTTAACAGGGTCATCTATTTAAGAAACCATTTGAGAAATATTTATGTTGTGTATTTAGGATTATATATCTGCATGGTTTCTGTGCGGAGGATGTAACTATGGAAGGTGACTCTTTTGTTTGTCAGGCTTAGAGTTCATTCTTGATTTTGCTCTACAAATGGTTGAGTGAAACATGGTTGCGAAAACAGAACAATACCTGGTTTGCATTTGGTATACTCCTTGTCAGCAGTACATTTATGTATCATTTTGCAATCTGTCAATTATTTTTGTTTCACAATGAATCCTTTCTGGTCATATTTGTACATTGCCTTTCACAATGTACTCTGCCATTTAGCCAATATCTTTGTATAGTAACTCAATATACCTGGAAGACATCTCTTGAAGAAAGCTGTTGTATCTGGATATGAGACATTGGATTCTACTAACTACAAATCTGTATTGTTTTGGCATAGCTTGTATTATTTATAATGGAACAATAACAAAGCGTTTATCTCCATACCAACTTTCTTGCAGCATTTGTAGGTAGGATTCTCTGAGAACAAATGGTTTCCTTCAAATGACTTGCTCACTATTTCATTGCAAAAGTTGTACAGGTTGCCCCATCTCAGATTAATGCATTAAAAACCAACGATATTGACTTGTTTACTTGAAAGTCTGTTTCTACGTAGAATAAAATGTAATGCAGTGTTAGAAGAAGGTAATGCCATGCTTTTTTATATGAATAGCTAGATAACTGGTTTTCTGAAAAAAATTTAGATCTTAAGTATGAACACATGTGTTAAGGCTAGTTTTAGCTTATATCTTTTCTATGTATTTAAATAATTACTGTTAATGGTGTATCAATAGTGTTTTAGCCATCCAACTAAGCACAGATTTTGTTTATGCAGAGAAGGACAACTATAGCCTTAGTAACAGTTTGTATGTAGCAGACAGCACAATACATCTCTATGTATAAATTTGTTCCCAGCAAGTGTTTAGTCGAAAATTATTCTGTGAAGTATCCTTGGTACTCTCTGAGCTTGGTTGTTTTCTTGCAAATGTTTCATTACCACAACAAGGTGACATCATCAGTGCTAGAAGGGAGTGAGGTTTGTTGTCTTTATGTATTGGTGGCTTGCTCTGTTAATATTGGGGGGAGTGTTTTTCATGGTTCTTTGATTAGGCTGTTGCTTGCTGTTAGCTTGTTTGTCTGAGCTGCTGTTTCCTTGATGGGGGTATTATTTACTTCTTGATTGTAAATAGCATTTTCCTGTCAGATCACTCTGATCTGGCTACAGCCTGTCTGAGCAAGGGTCTGGCTCCAAGATGGAAGCTTTGTGGTTGGCTCCATGCTTTCTTAAGAGAACTACAAAGATTACTTATTCTTTCAAAGTCTGAGTTTTTATGATTATAGATTTTCAGTGCCAATTGCGAAGGAGGAAATACCTAATAATCTGCTGTAACTCACAAGATATGATTCCTTGGGATAAACAACACCAGGAAATATTTTTGCTTTTTCATGCTTTGATATATGATATGATCTTGGTTAACAGTTCTAGTTAGCTTTCTCTTAATAATGACAATGCTATCTCCTACTCAAAGGCTTAATGTAATGTCCACATTATATTTAATCAAGTGTATGTCCATGGTATGTATGTGAGTGTATGTGTATACACCTGCATGTACACACACAACTATTTGTATGTTTCTGTTTTTTCAGAACCTTGTAATAATTAATGCAAATGAAGTTTTCATTGGTTATTAAATATCAATTTAATAACTAAATAAATAGGCCTTCTTTTAAGTGAAATCTATGCCATTTCTTATCAAAGATAATGTTCATTAGACCTAAGCAAAGTTTGAAAGAAGTGCTTTAGAATCATATATGTATAGAGTATTTTTTATAAAAAACCCAACTACCAGTAAACAGCTATAATACCTCTTTTTCTAGGTTCACATAACTTCTGTGAAAGCTGTTCCCAGTTGTCTCTCTGTTTATTTGTGCATACCCATTATAAACAGCTTGGTGAAGCCTTGTAAGCAGTAGTATAAGTCTGGAAGATGTGGCCTTAACTGTTTGAAAATAGGTGCTTCATACACACTCGTTTTGTTCTGAAGAATTTGCACAGCCTTAAAACATTATTTCATTTGTTCTTGAAAATTATGTAAATTACTCTTCAAGTTAATACATTTCTTAAAGTGTGGAAGCAACTGTTACAGTATTATATAGTGTATAGTTGAATGACAGCAACCCACGGAGTACAGAAGGGAAGGGCAAAACAATGTTTGTTCTACATGATTGTACACCTGCCTGAAGCATATCAAAGTTTTCCTTGGTTAAAGATGGAGTGGGCAGTTTCAGTCCTGAGGGAGGATAATATGCGAACTCTGAAAATATTGGTTTTACAACTACTCAAGTCTTTGAAATGTTTATGAATAAGTCATGTGGGTGCGATTAGGAAAATAAAAGAAGCTTTTTATCATACTTTGCTTGTATTTTGCAGTAGGATTTACAGAGAATAGATTTATCAGTATTGTCTAATCAACTGATTATTCTTTATTTTTTTTAATACAGTTTAAGTTTCTGAAACAAAACTTCTGTGGCATTTATTGGTTATCTACATAATCAAATTCCTTAAATGTTTGTTTTCTAGAATAAGACCATAATAAACTACTATTGCTATTATTTAAAATGTTTTTGGGATCCTGATTTCTACTATTTCAAATTTCTTAAAAAAGATGTTTCATTTCTTTTTGGTAGTTTGAACAAATCTGCTCTTAAAAATATTTATTGCCCGAATTAAAGCAATCTATATATTGTAAGCCTGTTGAACTGCCTGTAGCAAGAGGCAATCCTTTGGCCAGATCTTGAAAGTTTTGATCAATTGCTATTTTGCCTTTCTGAAGAGAGCACCTATTAATAGCAGCAATGGTGTTTACCAACAATCCATTTCAAAAAGGATGTAAGTCTAATTTTCATGTCCCCCTTCTCTGTAGATTTTCTTAATGCTAATTATTTTA
>JANHZU010001612.1:218634-229586 GCA_032468055.1 Acrochordus granulatus
GGCCTCTCTCATCTTTTTAAGTGGGAGAACTTGCACAATTGGTGGCTGACTGAATACTTTTTTGCCCCACTGTAATTTGTTTGCCAAGACCATCTGAATGATTGCTATTAAGAATTAGCATTACAATTGCTTAGATTGAAGAAGAGCTGGATTTCACTCTGAAGTGGGTTGCCATCTTTTGAAGTGATCTGGAATCACTTTGAGTTTGTGAATTCCAAAAAAGCAGGTAGAACCCTCTGCAATGTCAGTTCCACCGCTTTTCAGGTGGACCTCTGCTCAGCTGGCTAAGACTTTCTGTGAGATGATAGGGGGTTGGATCCAATCAATCCTTCCTTGAGTTTCCATCACCTCTGAAGGAGGCTGTAGCATACCTTCTGTTTAATAAACCTTTATTCAAGCTATTTTGGACCTTAGATCTATCTCCACCTTCCTTTTCTAAGAAACATTGTGAGAAAAAGGTGCTTCTACAACTGTAGAGCCTCAGAAGAAATAAATTTGGACCACTGATAGTCAGGGGTCAGATTAAGATAAAGAATAGAAATTGTACAGGTCAGGCTTGTTGATGTCTGGGATTGGGGAAGCACAATGCTCCTCAATCTCTCGATACCACTGATTATGGTATCCTACTGGAACATCCTTGAGTGATAGGAAAACAGGGGACATTTCAACTTTGATTAATGAACAGGGTAGGGAAACTTGAACATTCTGAAATTTTGAAGTCCAGGAGACTTCAACAGGTAAAACACCTTTGCCTCAGATTCAGATCCATGGAGAAGCCTATTTGGGAGAGCTGGTTCAGGTTCAACCAGGTCTCTCTAAATCAAATGCAAATGATTCCAGTTCATGGGCTGGTTCTTATGCCTGCTATATCTTATAGCAAATGTACTACAACTTAGAGATTTATTTCTGTTGAAACAAGGTGATTAGCACCTGTCGTAATTTTCTGGAACACTTCTTTTTTGTAATTTTATAATTACCACAGTCAGTGTGTTGAAGCCAGCTCCTCCTAGTAAATGTCCTAGATCACTCACAGCTGTAAAAGGGGACACGTGTGGAGAAAATCCACCTTCTCTTTCTAGTTCTGCTAGTTGTAAAGAGCAGCGAAGCTCAAAGAGTGTGTCTCCCCCAAACATAGAACCAATAAATACTCCATTAGGTTTAAGGACTCGATGTACCTAAAACAAATCATCATAATTAAATCAGACATTAACAAAAATCGAATGTATCCTTGCCTACATTTTTATGCTAATATCTTACTTCAGAGTAAACTCCATCAATTTTGTTGTAACGCTACATGTCACTAAAGTCACTATACAATACTTAGATCTATTTCATTCTTAAATTCCACAAAATTTCATTGATCGTGTAATACAAGAAATACTTAACCAACACATTTTCAGGAATTATTAGGGGCCGTCTAGGCCATCCACTTGGTATAGGAATCTAAAGTAACATACCTCCACTGTTCAGAAAAATATAGTATGGGATAGATTCAGTAATAATTTGTCCCCAAATATCTGAATCAAGATTCTAATCCAGAAGTGAGTAATATTTTTAGCTCTGAAAATTACATGTAGTTGGGGTATATGCCAATAATATACACATACATTCATATGCACGCAAAAAAGGCATTTCCTCAAATCAGACAAAAGATTCTCTTTCAAATGAGGAAGAATATCTGGGACTGCTGGGAGAAAAGGCTTTAACTCCTGAATCCAATGATCTTGCTTCAGTCAAGTTTGCCCATTATTACTAGTAAGGAAAAAGTGATCTAGGTATGTGAAGAATTACCATGGTTACATGTGGGCTGTGGATTAATCCTGCTCTAGACTGAGCTTTATTCTAAAGGTATAAAATACATGTTGAAACAATGTTAAGCATATTAAAACAATGGTTCATATGAAGTATTAGTGCCATTCCCTGAGGATCTAAACACTCAGGCACATTCCTTAAACATTTTCTGCAAAAAAATTTATACAGCAAAACAAGACTAATGATATTCCAGGGACAGGACAGTTTACTTACTTCGTGCAATGTTTTGGGAAGATCATTGACCCAATGCAAACTAAAAAGTAATTAGAATAGAAAGCAAGTTAATAAAAGGCACAAAGCTCTCTCAGCACTGTAAATTTCAGACTGGCACAAGAAAAAATTAACACAGCCAAGCTGTATTTATGCAACATACCAAGAGAATGATCTTAAATCATTAAATGTATGCATGTGGCATCTTGCTGCTGTGCATTTCACCCAAACTTTCAGTTTTGCTGTATTGTGCAAATTCAAAACAGATACCATATTTGATCCCTTTAATTCAGATACTTAAGTGATTTAGAAGCTAGTATTCCAGGAGTTGCAAGTTCTCCTCACTTTTTATTGCATATCAGCAAAATACGTCCTCTAAAACAGTGTTCAGGAAAGGCTGACTATAAAGTCAATTTTCTTCATATTAATCTTTTGGTCTCCTAATTGTAAATTGCATTTGTCAAGCTTGTTCTATTAACAAACCAGATATTATAGTAACACCCAAAATTGTAACCTCAAAAACAGTTTTAGAACCTAAAGTTCCCATAATTTAAGGTTCACATAAAATGTATAGATAGCTAACCTATGTAAGCCGCCAAGAGTCTTCGGAAATTGGCGGCATAGAAATATGTGTATAAATAAATAAATAATACTGTTAAATAATTGTCAGGAAAAGCAACAGATAAATCATGCTCTCTGCCAGGGATATTTTTCAGAACACGATATATAACCATCTGAGATGCCATATAGAAAAATCAGTAAAGAATTGTATTCAGCTGTCCTCAGAAGAACATATACATTGGTATATGGATAGTCTTCTACTAACAACCAAAAGGGGGATCATAACTTCTGTCAGTCATTAAGTAAGTCATATCCAATTTTACAATTTACAGATATAGAATCTTTGGTGTAATCATTAAGTGAATCACCACAATAGTTAAGCAAGTCATGCAATTGTTCAGCGAATTTGGCTTTCCATTTACAATGGAACCTCACAAGACGAGCAAAAATGTTTTAATAAAATTTATTCTGCTACTCGAGCAGTGACTCATAAGACAAGCACGCTTTGCTTGATAACTTACACGTCATCAGTCAGCGCGTTCTGTATTTCCCATTCAGGCAGCAACCACATGAGAGTTCTGCTGATGCTGCCACGTGCAGTTTACTCCATTACTATCCGTGTGCTGTACTGTGAGATGTTACTGAGGGAAAAGGGAAAAGGTCCTTTTGCCTCAAGCAGCAACAGCAGCAGATCCTCTGAGCCAGCAGGAGGACTGGACAGCAGCCGGCCTAGCAGCAGCCGAGGCCAGAATCTGCCTGGAAGCAGATCCATGAGTGCTGGTTAGTTTGGTCTATTTCTGCTTTATATCGTGTATTAATCATTGTTACTTGTTTTAGATGTTAGGGACAATCATTTCTACATCAACTTCCATTGAAAATGATTTTTTTGTGAATATTTTTGGGAGCATGGAATGGATCATCTGACTTTCCACTGTTGCCTATGGGAAACCTCGTTTCTCTTTCAGAGCATTTTGCACTAAGAGCATTCTTCCGGAACCGATTAGTCTCGTCTTGTGAGGTTCCACTGTAGTTAGCTTGTCACAACCCCCCTAGAAAGCAAATAAGGTTCATGTGATCCTGGAACACTGCAACCTCATAAATACAAACTGATCGTCAAGTGTTAAATTTTGATTACTTTATTGCAGGGGTAATGTAACAGTTGTAAGAGGACTGATCATAAATTCCTTTTTTTACATTGTAACTTCAATTATCAAACAAATGGTCATAACTCAAGAATTACCTACTGTATAATGGAATATTTTTGTGATTCCTAGCAGGCGATAATATATTCAACCTTGTCAAATTGAAGACCTAGCAAATTTCACAAGTGTAATGGTAGAGAGACAGAATCTCATATGCTTGAGGCTGGAACCAGTCCCGTATGATTTGAAAACTCTTGCTTCTTTTTAACACTGATTAAGAATAATTCTGGTATTTTTCAAATTTAATGGGTAAAGGCTCTCCAGCAAGAGCCCAATAGGAAGTGAAGCTTCTTCCCTAAGAAGGTTTCATCCTGCCTCTTTGCCAAATTAATCTTCCTTGACTGTGAAGTGTACAGACAGGTCTTTTAAACAACTCAGACTGTGGCCATGTTTCAGGTATCCTGGCTCCCCTCTACCTGGAGCTTTATAAATAGGATCTGAACATCTTGAAATAATTAGCAGCCAGAGCAGTTCATGAAAAACTGCTGTATATCAATAGAGAGGGTGCTAAAAAGTAAACTGACTGTTCTGTTTTCCACTAATTGCAATTCTCAACATGAAGTCCACGTTATGTCCTGTTTCTAAAATACCAGATACAAAAGCTTGAAGTTTTTTTCCTGAACAGAAACTATGTGTGACAAAGCATAAGTTACATTTTCCAGCTTTTTAAGCCATGTAATATAAATTAAGTTGGCTGATATATGTAGGATAAACTTGTGAAGGTTTCTAATATTGAAACATGGGTGCAGTTTAAATATGGTGCTTTGCTAGCATGATAAGTCAGTTTACTGAGGTTACCAAAAGATTTAAAAAAAGAATTTTTCTATTCTTTATATCTGGCACTCTGCTCTATTTTCAAGCAATCATCTTTTCATAATAAAAACATAAATGATTAGTAAGTGACAAAAACATTACCTTTATTCAACTAATAAATGGCCAGTTTATCAAAAATAATTGTTTAAGGTTAGTAATGAAACCTTTCAGCATTTGTCTAGTCTGAGTCCCAGAAGAAGAATATTCCACAACTGCACAGGCAAAATTAATAAAGACCTTCTCAGCTCCAAAAGTCCAAATCGTTTGGCAGTTGATGATATAAATCTGAAGCACATCTGAAGTTAAGAATATTTCAGTGCTTTATATATCAAAAAATACCTTAAATTGGATTTGGTTGCAAAAAGCATATTTAAATATTTACAAATGCTAATTTTTGTTATATTATTTTCAAAATGACTTGGTGAAATAAAATTTTATTTTTTTAAAGCAAAATTCAAACATTATAAAGAGGCATTTGTCAGATTTCCTTTGTAGCAACCCTCAGAACAGCTAATCCAAAAAATGAAAATTTTCAGAACTCTGATCAATAGGTTTTGTTAGAAATATAAAATTTTCAATATTGGAATTCCAATGAGTACTCTTACTTTCAAATGAAATACCTATATAATGCAGACAAAGGCAGCAAGATTCTGGTTCTCACAGTATCAATTGTTTCAGTTTATCTGTGATATAATGTGTTGTTTTTAAGATAATGAATAAAATACTAGTATGGTTTTTGATTATTTGCAGATAAATCGCTTCAATAAGGCAGAAAATCGAGCAATTTTTATAACTGACAGACATCTTTATAAGATGGATCCTATAAAGCACTACAAAGTAATGAAAAGTATTCCACTTTATAATGTAAGTATTACACTGTAGCTTCCTGAATATTTTCTTTGGATTTATTTTTTATTCATTGCAACTTGCTAATTCTTTCATGGCTATACAACTAGAAAATTTCTATTTGTTGTACTGTTTATGTGCTATATATAATTTCCATTGGTTGAAGATTTCAGCATGGTTCAACGAAATCTGATAATCTGGCATTTTAAAACAATGTTTCCCATCCCAACTGGAGAAGTAGGTACTGAATCCCTTATTATGCAAATGTTGCTTTTAGTTCCAGATACTTCTTAATGTAATCATATAATACTTGCTGAACTTCCTCTTACTATTTCCCATTGTCTTTACAGTCCTTTGGTTTGTATCATCCAATCTTCCTGCTGTATGTTCTCAGGTACCATTATTTAGTACAAGATGGGTTATCCCAAGTTAAAAGGCCAGAATTTATTTTAAAGGATATCATCTGCAAAGTCTTCTTTCTCACCTCACAGATATCTCTCAGGAGCTCTAGAGTGGGAAATACATTTCTTTAACTAGAATTTATTGATCAAGTTTTGTTTGTTACAGTATAAAATCCATTTTTGAAAATGGATTGTCTTGAATAATGATTAAAATATGTCAAGTTATCTTAAAATAACTGGGAAAGAGAGAACAAAATATTTGCATTGTTAAGATAAGTGGGATGGCCCATTTTCAGTTCTCAAAATGTGTATCTCACGATGGGGCCAAAATCTCAGTGTTTATGACATTTATTTTTGAAGTTGCAGATAGGCAGATTATTTTAGTTGATATGACAGACTTCCTAAACACTTTCTTTCACTCTAGTAGTTAATTATTATGGTTTAGAAAGGACCAAAAAAGAAGTGATTTTCTGTATGCTACATTAACAAACATTCTTAGAGTGAAAAATTAATGAAATAATCTTATTTTAGTGGTTTTTAAAAAAGCAGACATTTTTTTTCCTTTAGGATATGTTCATTGCTTTAAGATAGATGTGTGGAGTTGATGTACTAGTCTTTCCAGTTTAACAATAGGCATGGTTTTCCCCAAGGAAATTTAGAATTTAAATTTAATGAGAACAATTTAGAATTCTAAGGGAAGAAATGAAGGCATTTAATATATTTAGAATTGCATTTGGGTGGACAGCTTCCCCCAGCTTCTTTTTGAATCTTAAAACCTCCCACTGGAAGCATATTTTAGCAAGTTCTGGGATCAGTTTTGCTAATGTGTAGGAATGCATGCAATAACAGATCCAAATAGAACTCCATTGTACATTGTCTAAAAAAGCAATCTAGATGAACAAATGAAATTATTAGCATAACCAAGTAAAATCCCTCTTCTTCCCCAGTTGGTTATGATAGTAAAGCTGTTTTGAATAATGGCTCCTACTGTACCCAGTCTCTTAGCATCTGCTGAAGACACTTCCATGTTCATTTGGTGGCATAATTATATCCTGAGGCACACAGACACTGTTACTTTCCCACTAAAGGTGGTTTCTGTTTATCTACTTGCATTTTTTACATGCTTTCAAACTGCTAGGTTGACAGGAACTAGACAGACAATGGGAGCTCACTCCATTACATGGTGGCTCTTGGGCCTTGAACTGGAGCTGCCAACTCTTAACCACTTACGCCACCATGTGCCCTTATTTCTACCTATACATATTGCTATTTTAGGTTGTCTTATAACATATACTTTCTGTTCCACAGAACATGACTGAGTCTTAATTTTCCCATTCAGAAAGAGATAGATAGCTCTAGAAGATTAAACTGGCATAAACTAATTATCACTTAATATTTGCACTTTTGTATACTTTTATCAGTTTTTAACCTGAGGCTGTTAGAGAGTAATGAGTAAGCAGTAGAATTAATGATGAATTAAGTTCCTCTTATTCATGGACTGGGATAGGATGGTAAGGGCAATGGCAAAATGGCATGGGAAAACTGATATTGTCAAGGTACAATTGTCCCATGTTAAATACAAATGGGGACCTATCCTAAGAAAACCATTGTGTAATAGATTGCCTTGAGAGGCAACAAATACTTTAAAAACTCTTGTTTTTAGTCTATAGAATATATATTACAGCATAAAGCTTTGTTAGCTTTAACATTGTTGTTTCATTCAGTTGACAGGACTCAGTGTCTCCAATGGAAAGGATCAGCTTGTGGTTTTCCATACAAAAGATAACAAAGATCTAATTGTCTGCCTTCTCAATATGCACTCACTTAATGAGAACAGAATTGGAGAGTTGGTTGGAGTCTTGGCAAATCACTTCAAAAGGTAACTGTGAATGTGTACCTCTAAATCAGTGATGGAATGTAGGGAGGAGATGGATTCCCAGGAGGGAGGAGGTGCATTCCAAAGGAGTAAAAATGGTTCAACATTGGAATTCCAAGGAGTAAAAGGCAATTCAGCCCAGATTTTGTGTGAGAAAAAGAGGGGGAAGATAACTCCTCCCTAATACTTCACAGGGTATATTGTAGATACAGATGATAGAGACTTTAGTCTGGCAAGATTGATATCAGACCCAAAACTAAAAATCACAAACAGTAATTCTTCCAAGCTGAGTTCTTTATTGTTTCATATCTCTGTTCCTTTGGAATATACCCCTTCTTTCATGGCATCTACCTCCTCACTATATTCTATCTTAAAACCTGAAAACAAAATGAAAGTAGACACAATTACTGATTCAGATAATCCTCAAATTATGACCATTCATTTAACAACCATTCACATTTATGAAGGTGTTGGAAAAATTCTGTTTCTTAGACTTAGGACTAGTACTTGCGCTTGTGATTGTTGTACCACCCCTTGTCTTGTAATTGCAATTTGGGTGCTTGACAACCAGCTCACATTTATTTGCAGTATCTTGTGGTCATTTGATCACAGTCTGACCTTTCTTGGCAAAAAAACACTTTGCACTTAACAACCGCGGTGTTAGCTTAACGACCACAGATTTGATAATGATTATCGTAAAAATAGTTGTAAATCAGTCTAGACTTAACTTATGACTGCAGTGACTTATGAGGAAAATTCTGGCCCAGTTGTGATCAGGGTCATGGGCTACCTGTAGTCTTCTTTCTGGTCTTTTTATCTACAATCTGATTTTTGGATATTCCTGTCTTCTTTCCTTCCCTCAATTTATTTATTTTTAATCTGATCCTACTAATTTGATTTGTATTTGGCACTGCTTGATTAATTCATATTTATTTTTTTTAAACACTGATAAAAACTGGATCTAGGAGGCATGTATTTTTATAAAACAGTGCAAAAAGCAACCGTAAACATGACTGCTGAAAACTGTTCTGATCAAGACATTGTATTTTGTTAGAAGCAATGTGCTTTACTATGCTGTTCTATATTCTCAGTAGACTTTGCAGTTAGAACTCCCATTTTTGCTTGCATCCACCAGTTATGTGTATTATTTGAAAAGTATTTGGTTTCTACTTTAGAGTTTCTTCCCCTCTTCATCTTAATAAAAACTGATATTGCCGTAGTAATTCACTAATTTGTTTTGCATTTTAATTTTACTTTGTGATAGAGATACAGATTTTATGAACCCTGGCTTATTAGTAGCTACTATTTTATCCATAGCTTAAAAAAAATACAAGTCGTGGAATTCTGGATGAAATTCCTAAAGTTTTGGTAACACTTTAATTCCTTGTGAAAGTCTGGCATTCTTGTGGATTTTCAGTGTTGTGAGTTATTAGCCCCTTACTTCATTTTGCTTGGCCCTAAGAGAGTCTGGTCTAAATGGAAATCAAGGGTCCTCAATGTTACTATCTAAATCAGTTTTAGTAAAGTGCTATCATATATATAGTAAGCTCATTTTCAAGGTCATTCTTCCATGCTAAATATTGAAAAGAATTGTCAGCTTCATGGAAAAGCTTTGTCCTTGTCCTCTATAATGTTTTGCCAATCTTGCTATTAGAAGAACCAGTTTAGTGTAATGATGCTGGCCTAGAAATCAGGAGATGGTGAATTCTATTCCTGCCTTAGGCATGAAAGCTGGCTGAGTGACTTTGAGCCAGTCACACTTTCTCAGCCCAACCCACTTCACATGATTATGAAAATAGGAGTGAAAATAGAAGTGTTAGGTATATTTGCCACCTTGAGTTATATATTAAAAAATCAGGATAAAAATATAACTACAACAACATCCTTTAACAAGAAAATCTTTGTTCCTATTTGCATGAAAAAGATGAAGTCTCCCATGTACCTCTTCAAGTGTCATGATGAATTCATCTGATCTTTCCTTGCTGATCTTTTTTCTATTTATGTAAAAAAAACCTATATAAAATATAAAATTACAAAAAAGAAATACATAATATATACATAAAATACATAAAAACAAAACACACATATAAACTAAATACAAAACAATATATATATATATTACATATAAAAATATTAATACAATATTCCCAATGTAAGTCTGCATTCTCCAATCTAATCAAAAAAGAAACATATTCCCTCATATGTTAAATATAATTGATATCACTATACTTAATTTATAATAAATAAAAGGAAATTAAAATGAATTTATTCTATTATTATTCATATTATACCTTTCCTTTCTATCATACTCTCTCTTATGAACCACCCTTCAATTTACAATCCTAATCCACTCCCTCTTAATACTTCATTCTAACCACAATATAGTACTTTTTCTTATTCTACAAACTTTAACATTAATCTTTATTCCTCTAGTTCTTCTACGAAGAACCTTTTATTATATTTGTCCAGCTCAAAGTACTGGAAAGTCTCAGAATGGCTTCCAAATAGTTCAAAACTTCTTCAAACTGTTGTCTTTCAGATGGGCTGTCAATTTTGCCATCTCTGCCACTTCCAACTATTTTAATTGTAGGAATGTTTTCCTCCTTTCAAATTTTGTCATAGACCAGTCTCATTGCAGATATCATATATAAAAAAGCTCTCAATATTGTTTTTCAAAATGTGAATACATTATCCTAAAAGAAAAACTTCTGATTTCATTAATAGTTTTTATTTAAAAATCTTTTGCATGACATCAGTTAAATTTGACCAATATTTTTTGGTCCCTTCACAAGTCCACTACATATGGATACATACGTATCTGGAGACAGAGCATATTCCAACATCTATTAGATATTCCATTGTGCATTTTAGACAGTCTATCAGGAGTTATATACCATCTGTACATCATTTTATAAAAGTTCTCTCTAAGACCGAAGTTCAAAGTAAATTTTATACATTAGACCATACATGCTACTATAATATTATAATCAAAGTTTGTAGCCCATTTCACTATGCACTCTTCAATTTTAAGTTTCAAAAACAACTTAAACATTTTTGCTACTAAATGGTTATCTCCCATAAAATCAGTTGCAATTCCATCCTTTATGAACAAAAGCATAACTTTTTTCTCCATACAGAGAAAATTTAGTCAGCTACCAATTGTGCAAGTTCTCCCACTTAAAAAGATGAGAGAGACCTGTAATTGTCATCATAGGTATACCTCAACTATGA
>JANHZU010001615.1:19574-43017 GCA_032468055.1 Acrochordus granulatus
CTCCGGGAGGCAGTGCAAGACAGGGGGGCCTGGCGTAATGCAGTCCATGGGGTCGCAAAGAGTCGGACACGACTGTGTGACTGAACTATAAAATTTCTGCTTAGAACCATACGTATTTATAAATCTTACCTTTTTGCATATATAAATCCATCCTCCTTATTTTCAACCTAATTCAAGTGTGCAATTCAGATACATAGGAGTTATGTCTATACAGTACAACATTATGGAGATACCGTAATCATAAATCCCTAACTTTAATTAGCAGCCTAAAGACATTTAACATTGTGAGCTATTAAAGAAGTCTACTGCCTTCAGTATGAAGGAAGGAAAGGGCCCCTGGTTTTAAATTAGAGGATGTCTAATTAGATAGATTAGCATAGATGTCTTGATGAAGCTATTAAAAAAAGAGAATACCTATACGTTTGAGATTAGTTACAACCAAGAAGCAGTTACAGACATGAGTAATTCTATAAAAAGCTGTATATTAAATGCATATAAGGTTAAAAGCAAAAACATGCATCTACTTTCAAATTTTGTACCCAAAGGCAGTGTATGATACCTGCCAACTCTGAAATAAGCCCTACTGGGATCCATGGGACTGCCATCGGTAAGTATACATTGGGCACTTAGCAGCATGCAGGTGAATCTGAACACAGATGCTGACTCGTGCAGTTTACTCAGCTAATTTGGCTTGAGGAAGTCACTTAATTGAGTCCAGTCAGTCACTTCCTGTTTGAAAAGTTTGGCTTAGCAGCATGCAAGCATGATACCTTGTGGCCCCAGAACAAAGTTGATCCAACAACATATAGAAAGGGGTTTGCACACTGTGTAAAACTATATTTATCAAATAAGCCACAGTGGCTATATTGGTCCAGCCCCATAAACCACAGACAAAGAAACTGTATTGAAATTTACACAATGTGTAAATCCCAGTAGAGGTGATTTGTGTGAATCAGTCTATGGACTCAGGTTATTCGATAATTTTTTTAGTGAATACTGGATTGCAGCAAACAAGGGGGGAAAAAAGTTTGGTGGATAGAAGATAGGACAGGAATGTGTGATGAACTTTCTCCTGCCACTACCACAATGTTTGCTCAATCTCCCTTTGGTTTTGGAACTTTTATTGCAATTATCCTTTGTTACTTTGAAGTTACCTCAAATAAGTTACAGAAACTAAGATCTTTGTTATGCAAACAAAACACCAGATTCTAGTTTCCATGCTTGCATGATAAGTGATAGCTCCAGACCTTTTTTGTGAAGAACCCTTTCATAATATACTAGTATGTTTATTTACCTGTCAGGAAGCCCAACAGATAAGTCAACAGATTCTTCCATCTTGTGTGCAGAACTAACCACTTGAGAAAAGTCCAGGATAACGGGGAGAATATTTGAAGAATGTAGATTCGTATGTTAGCTTCTAGATTTGCCTTGGCAAATAAAAGAATTATAGAAATAGGAGCATTCAATTTATGCCAACTTCTTGGCATAGATAAAATGCTTCTCTGATGAGAGTCCTTTTGAGCTAAGAATGGTAGGATGAACAGTGGGCACTGCTCCTTTTTGCTGGGTGGTTGGCTCCACTGTCCCCAACCTCTCTGTAATGCAGTGAATTTATGCTGGCAGAATGCCAGCCTTACACCCAAAGTAGTCCTCTTTCCTTGATCTCCAGGTTCTCTCCTATCACGATCGACAGCATGACCAGCCTGGCAGGAGTCAATTTGACCGGGGCCTCCAGTGCTGGCTGGTGCATCTTTGTGTACAACCTCTCTCCAGAGGCAGATGAGAGCGTCCTCTGGCAGCTCTTTGGGCCCTTTGGAGCTGTCACCAACGTCAAAGTAATCCGCGACTTCACCACCAACAAGTGCAAAGGCTTTGGCTTTGTCACCATGACCAACTATGATGAAGCCGCCATGGCCATCGCCAGCCTCAATGGCTACCGACTGGGTGACCGAATCCTCCAGGTTTCCTTCAAGACCAGTAAGCAACTAACCTTATCCACCATGTACTTGTCAGATTGGTAACTATCATAATCTTTCTTATATCAATAAATTCCATAATTTAGATCAGACATGTTTAACTTGTGACCTGCAGGCCTCATGTGGCCCTGGATAGCTAGTAATGCGGCTCAATAATATTTATTTATTAAATTTGTATGCCGCTGAAATCCGGACACTCTTGGCAGCTAACAACACTTAAAACATTTCATTAAAAACACTTAAAAATAAAAATAAAATAAACCCATTAAAACAAAATAAAAAAGATGGTAAACTTTTAACATTATTATGTGATTTTTAGCAATATTTTTCATAACTTGGTTGCACTCAATCACGGACTGCATAGGTGACAACAGAACATGGTGTAGGGGAGAGTGCAGCACAGTGCTAACCCCTGCACCTGCCACATAGTCAGCTGAATCAAAGCTTGCATTGAAAGTTTTCTCCATCCCATTGGAACATCCCTGGGGAAATAAGATTGAACTCCACTTTGACACTCTTTCAAAAAGCCCTGAAGACATGGTTTTGCCAGAGGGCCTGGAGACCCCAGGTAATATGGAGCCCATCAAGAGATTAGTTTGAAGTTATTGTTGCCAGGGAGTGGGAGTTTATTGGCTTCTGTATTAGAGTGTTATTTCAATAAGCCATCCAGATTTACCACATTTGAGTTGGACAGCCACATAAATGTTCTTAATAAATAAATTATTGATGAAAACAGAAAACTTGAGGGGTCGTTTGCTTCTCTTAATTATCAAACCACTTAACATCAGCTTTGTGTCTCTTTACTAAGATTTCTCTTCCTTGGGACCCACTAGAATTACTGTACAGAATGGATTATTGAAGGAATTTTCCTCAGAATAGAGTCCTTTATCTGGACTTGACTTTACTGGATTTATTTTGATACATAAAGATACTAGCATTTACTGTAAAAGGGTATTTATTGCTTGACACATATTTTTGACCTACATGTTTTACACCATTGTTAATGATATAGAAGCATGAAATCAAATTGGGGCATAATATAAAGTGGGGGGCAACCAAAATAACACTTTGGTTTGGCCACTTTGGGGAAAGGAAGAATTGATCAAAACCATTCCTTCAGCTTTGTATGCACAGATTCCCTCCTTAAATCTTATATCCATATCATCCCGATGAAGAGTGTGAAGATGAACCAGTATTTCCTGATAAATCCTGAGCTACTATTGCAGACACAAATAACTCCCAGAAGCTGCCTTTTATTTATTTATTTATTTAATTGATTGATTGGATTTCTATGCCACCGAAATCTTTTCGGTGGAAAAGATTGGACTCTCGGTGGCTAACAAAAACAACCATTAAAAACATTAATTAAAACATTAAATAAGCTCATTAAAATAAAATAAAAAACCCGGCAAACTAGCGAGGTGGGCTAAAAAGATTTTATATATAAAAGGGGGGTGAGGATGGTGAGGAATCCATCAGCTACCTCCACGATGTTGATGAGCCCCCCCTGGAGCCCCAGGCCATCTTACAGAGCCAGGTCTTAAGGCCCTTCCGGAAGGCCATCAGGGAGGGGGCAGCCCTCAGCTCGAGCCTTTGCTTAGAAAGCACTGTATTTTTTTGAGCTAAGATCAAAAACTGATCAAAAACTTAGTTTTTGAGGCAAAAATGAATGGGTTAATCTAGAAATGAATGTAGGCTACCCACATATGATACTGGAAGCTATGCGGAATACATTATTTTTGTGAGGCACTGGAAAGAAAATTTGGATATTTGAAGAACAGCATTTCTCTTGTTATCTATACACAGTGAAGTATTAGACACTGAGAGGAAAAAGAAAGACATTCATTTCTAAAGAGGTGAACTATTCCTGTTATATAAACCATCCTGATCTTGCTTTTCTCATTGAAGTTATAAAAATGGTCATATTCAAGGACCTGTTTCCATTGACTGGAAGGCTTTTGAATATACTGTGGTGAACCATACAGAAGAATGAAGTCTCTGTCTTATTAGGAAGCAAGAAGTGTTTTATGTTTACATCACAGTAGAGATATATTGAAAAGTTGAGTCAGCTGTGCCTTCTAATCACATGTCCAATACATAACATTAATACAATTATATAGTTATAGTTAAAATGTGCAAGATATATGAAATTATTACATTCAGGTAGGAATGTCATGAAGAACTTTAGTCCTTTTGGGAAGGAAAATGTCTGTGTACATCATGTGGAGAAATGTCAGCCAGGCTGGGTTAAATTAACTTAATTGAAAGTAGTTTTCTCTTGTGATTCATCAGTTTTATTTTTATCTCTCATAGTTAAAAGCAAGAAGATTCTTAAACTGCCTTCAAACTCAGTATATTACTTTTGACCAATTAGCATTTCACTCAAGATTTTCAGATATGATTGCAAGTTTACTTAATCAACAAATGCTTCCCCAGTTTGTTATAGGAAGCCTTAAGGAAAGCTGTTTCATCTAGGTAAAAATTAAATTCCATATTTTAATAAGGTCAGCCTGAATATTATAATAGGGTATTTTAATACAAGGTACATTCCTATAAACTGATAAATGAAAGTACTAAACACCTCATTAAAATTATATTAACTTTATGAAACATTTTGGTGGTAGTAGAGGGAAGAAGAAGGAAAATATTAATATATACATTTAATAATATGAGCATCTGTCCTTTATTTTCTATCCTTCCCATATAAATTAAGCAAACAATCCAAGAATTTCAGCAGTAATGAAATATGTTGCGGTCTTTTGAACTTTTTTAGTTATATGATTGTATAATTTATTTCAAGATTTTTTTATTTATAGTTTTATACTAAAATAATTAGAAATAAATGTTTTGATTTGTAAACATAGAGGTGTAAGGATACCAAATACTTATTGTATTTAAGGAATCTTTACAGTAATAATGTAATGTTTCCTAAAATAAATTCGTTAGCAGATAATTCTTTAAGTTGAAATTCGTCAAAACTTTGTATGTATATGAACTCTCCTCCTTAGGTCTGGAACTTCCATGGTAGGCAGATCAGAAACAAGCATACTTAAAGTAATTGAAACATGCAGACAAGTTTCAATGAGAGCCTTAGTATCATGAGAGCCTTAAACCTTTCTTCAGATTGCTTTGTACAAGTGGATGATTTATATATTATAAAAAATGCTGATCCTTTGGGAGTGTCTTCCATAAAAAAATATAGAAAAAATTAATAAATAATAAAAATAAATAGTTCCTTCCACCTGCCCTCGAAAGTGTAACAGTGGGGAGGCACTTTCTGTTTCACTCTAATTTTTAAGGATGTAAATAAATAAATGCAATTTGTATTTCCTAATTGATGGAATTTTACAGATGCATGAATGGGAAAACACACAGAAACCCACATTTGTGCCTCTAATTTCATTCTTCATTGGTGATATAATATTATCTGTGCACTGTTTGAGTACAGATTTTATGTTTGTTTATTTATTAAATTTAGGTGCTGCCCATCTCACTGTCAGATATTATAAGATGTGGGCAATAAAGCTCAAAGCTGAAGAGTGTCTTCTATATTTCATTATTTTTTCATGTATTGAGTCTGTTCTCCCCCTTCCAGGTTTAACACAGATAATGTCTAAAACTCCAGCGTTAATGTATTCAAAATACATGTGCAGGTCGTGGCTCCAGCTGTTTAAATGTTGTGTTGCTGAAAAATTACTCATGCAAAAAGTACAGAAATTGTATCAGTATTCCATTTTGCACTGTGCTTCATCAATGCAATGAAGCTTATCTACAATACCAGAAAGGGAAAATTGGGAAATGGATGTAAATAAATGACACAGTGATTCTCAATATCTGGACCATCACCACTCTATTGAGGTTCAGGAAGTGGTCCACCAAGACATTTTCTGAAAATGCATTTAGTGGCCAGCTGTGCAGATTTGAGAAATAATAGAATATAACATCTATTCATAATGTTCTACATATTTTACAATATTTAGTAGCTAGGAAGGAAGAGGAGGATAGCAGACAGCTAACATATCAGTACTGTTCTGTAAAATTTTTGTAAAATTTCCCCAAATCTCTGCAGAAAGTTGGATGTTGTGAATTTTATTAATATCTCTTCTTCCACATGGGTTCTTGCAAAGCATTGGTATGGACATTAGCATTAATGCTTCAGCAGATATACAGATTGTGAGGTTCTATATGCTCTTCAGTAACACTAGAATAGGTTTCATTTTTTTTTAATGTTCTGGGCTGTTGTATCATTTTTGAAAAAGGCACCTATGTGTGATAACAAAAAGGAAAAATATTACATTTGTCAACAAAGAAACAAATACTAAGTTTAACTTTGGACAAATTATCTATTGCTTACTGTCCCTTGCTCACATATCCTTTAGCTTCCTGATCTGTCCTAAAGATATATATAATTATTATATTTTTTTTAATATTCTTTCTTTTTTGTGTGGGGAGTAAGAGAATTACCAGCTTGTTTGATATGAGTTGTTACATCAGCGCATGTATCTGATGTCAGTTAAGAACTTTGGAAAAACTGGCATCAGTTGTTCATGATGATCATGATGAAACATTTATTTATATATTATATTTCTATGCCGCCAAAATCTGGAGACTCTCGGTGGCTAACAAAACGAACCATTAAAAACATTAAAAAATTAAAATAAAATAAAACATTAAAGTAAAATAAAAAACCCGGCAGACTAGAGAGGTGGGCTAAAAATATTTCATATATAAAAAACATGGACATTACAACAGTGATTTTAAGTATCCTAGATCCTTGAAAATACTGTTTTTTATTTTTTCATTAACAGATCAAAGAGATACATGGTCTGGGTAGAATTTCATTCTACTATTAAAAATAGATGAAACCTTGAGAAAGCTTTTAGGCATGACAATGTTTCTAGAGTAGAGGCACTACCAAGAGTATCTGTTGCTGATATTTTAGCTCCTAGAATATAAGATACTACACAATAGTAACTCATGCTCTTGGCTTTTGGTAGGGACCTGGGACCCACTTTAAAAGCAGTGGTGCAAAATGTTCATTCAATAATAGGTTTCAGTTAGCACTCATGTAATACTTTGTGTATTATCTACTTTGAAAGCTCTTTAATGGCTGCTATACCTTTCTGAGTCTAATTAAAAGTTCTGTACTATTTTTGGCCTTTAAATTGCTGTTTATTACCTACTTGTTGCAGTGAATTTTTTCTTCCATATTAAAGTATTAAGGAAGACTTTGGTTCAGATTGTCGGTGATGATGGCCTTTTCCATTTGTGACCTAGAGCTTCAGCATGCCATCTCATGAAAAGGTTACGTGGCAGTTTTCAGAGGAATGTCACATTCTTTCTTCCCTGAAAACATTTGAGAAGACCAGTTGTTTAATGTTGCCACTACTAGTTTTTGTATGATTCTTAGTTGTTTGCATTGGCATTAAATATGGTTACAAAATATTTTCAGTAAATAAAGAACATTACAGGCAGAATGCATTTGAAAGTGCTTTAATATAATATTACTCTTTTGCACATTATGTCACAGGTAGGAAAGTCAGAACATGAAGAATGGAAGAAGGGTTTCACACACTTTATTTTGTCAGCTTATTATTTATTACACACACAACTGTGTGGTTCTCAATAATGTTCACTTCACAAGCAGACATATTAATACAGCACTGAATCCCTGGTTTAAATGAAATTAGAGACTGAATGTTAATCTGAATATGAATATAATTTCAAAATAACTTACTCACTGCACACTACTGAAAGTCCTCAGGTCACGTGAAATGTAGCCAGCAGAGCTAGTGATACTATTGTACAGAACAACCTAATTGCAGGAAATGCAGGAAGCCAATTAAAAGCATCACTTTAATAGTACTATATGATCTTTAGAATATGCTGTACCAAATACAATCTAAGAAACGTTAGGTTTTAGGGAGTCAACTGTTGGATTTCTGTCAAAAGCAACTTATGTTACAAAGCATTGCTCTCCATTATTGTTTTCCTCAAAAAGAAACTTCTTAATTTACAGGTTCACTTGTGACCTACAGAAAGGGTTCACACACAGCAGTTAATTACAAATCTAGTGGGAGCATTCATGTAGCATGCTAGGCTTTATTAGTTTAAATCTTGGTTTGTTCTTTTGTTGGTAAGCATGCTATGGAAAGCAGTCTCTGGTTAATTTATGGGACAATATATTGTGCACATCCTGGAATGGGTTAATATGGTAAACAGATGAAAGCTGTTCTATGAGTTTTCCAGTGCAACATTGAAGTCAATGAAGCTTATAGGAAACTGAATATGATACTCTTATCTTTTTTAAATATAATTTTTATTAAGAATTTTAGTTACAATACTAAAAACTAACACAAAATAAATTTATAAAAAAAGAATGGAAAGGAAGAGTAAAAAGAATGTTTTTAAGTTTGTAATTAATTTTTGTTTCATTCAGGGTGGAAGATAAACTCACTCAAAGAAAACTTTTTGAAGTGTAATAGCTTTAGAATAGTTAATAAGCAGTTTCCAGAAATGATTAGCAAGTGAGGTTAATGAACTTTAAAAAAGGTAAAGCTTCCCTGCCAGTTGTGACCAACTCTAGGGTACAATGCTCATCTCCGTTTCCAAGCCAAAAAGCCAGCGTTCATCCGAGGATGCTTCCGTGGTCATGTGGCCAGCATGACTAGACATTGAAGGCGCACGGACACTATTACCTTTCCCGACAAACTTACTGTCTTTTAAAAAGCCCCACCCCTTTTTGAGTAAGATGGCTATTTCTGTCATTTCTGGCAGTTCAAAGCCACAGAAAATCTCTGTCCAGCCTTCTCATGAGGAGCAGCTACCCTTTATTTCAATTGGCAAAAGAATGTGGAAAATAACTTCAGAATAACTTTCCAAGGAAAGTTAGTGTTCAGCTGATCAGACAGGGTAAGAATAAAATAAATAAAAATGGAGGAAATGGTCAAGTAGCAGGAAAAGGAAATATAATGATGGGACCGTACAATGAGTGTTGTTTCAGGAATGAGTGGATTAACATTAAGGGCAAATTCTATAGGATTGCCACTGTACTGTAATTTAAGGCCATGTGGCAGTACTTTAAAAAAACATAAATTCTGAATGAGCTTAATAGTTTTAACTAATGTGGGAAGGATTCCCATGGGAGAATTTCAGTACTTGAAAATGAATATGTGATTTTGGCTTATTGTTATTACCTGGCTTACAGTATGCCCACTGGGGAGAGGGATTTATTATAGCAACTTTAACTAAATGAGTTCCAGGGAATTGTGCAGAAATACACTTAATTATTTTGGGTTTTAGATGCCTTGAGTACATCAGAGAAAGGAAAAATAGGCTTAGCTTAGGGGAAAATGGGGAAATAGGATTTTTTAATATCAGAACAAGCACTCTCAGGAAGGTGGCATCTGAATGTGATGGAGTTCTTGCTGCCAGGAATATTATATTAATTGTCAGTTTTATCTGTAATTATATATTTCATTTCTCTTATTGTGTACCATTGTACTTTATTTTCTTTATTGTCACATTGTTTACAGCTGTTGTTTTTCATTACTTCTTAGAGTTGGTCACTTTGACTGAAGTAGTTTACAAATTTAGTATATAAATAAATGTTTCTATAACAATGATGCTACAATCCTTGGGGTACATTAGGTATGCCCAACTATTCAGAATACTGCAGGCATGCAGGCATGCCAGCTTCCAGACAAGACTTATAATCTAAGAATAAGTAATAGATCTGCTCAAGAAATGTTTCCATCACAAAAGGAATATGTAGAAAATGGCTTTATACAGATCAAAAATTCAGCCAACAAATGACAGCCTCCAACCGAGTCTTTTTATGAGTTCCCCTTGTAACTCTGGATATACACTCTGATTTTATATGCATACATTCTGTAGTATATTTTTTCACATTAGAATAATTTGAATTTTCATCTATTGAAATTCCAGACTTTGTAATATAAGATCACTTTACTTTCCTCAAAATAATAGAGACCTCATATGTGTTAATTGGAAAATATGCCAAACTGGCATTAGTTTTGGATAGTCCATGCTGGCATGTAGTCTTAATTAGTCCTTAATTAGCCCTAAAACACCTGCAAAATGCCTAGATTAATGGCTGGTAATTGGCAATTGTTGCTGTATATATACAGCTGAATTATGCAAGCCTGAAATCTCTTCTCGAAGTATAAGTAGGGGAAATTCTAATATTTTATATTTGTGGCTCTTGGAGTTTAAGTGGCACAATCTGATAATGCATTTGTTCTTATAACAAGAACAAAACCAAAACATATAGAACCAATTTTCATTAGAGGTGTTTTTTTTTCCACAATTGATTGAAGTTTGTTGTACTCTTTACCTTTAAATTGGCAGTGAGAATTATATTTCCGGTTCTGGACGGTTTGTATTATTGTGCTCTATTCCATTTAATCTTACACAAATGAAATAGAAAGTTTAGAGGAAATCAGTTGTATGCCAAGGTGCACAGAACACTGTTACCTTTCCCACCAAAGGTGATACCTACTTATCTACTTGCATTTTTACATGCTTTCGAACTGCTCTTGAACTTCTTGAAGGTTGCTGACCTTCCGGCTGACAACGCCATCATCTTAAATGCTCAGCCACCACACCCCCATAATGGAGTTAAGAAGGGATGGCAAAACTGACTGCTTTAATTAAAGAAAATGATTTATCTACTTTTGTTTCTTATTGGAATCTGCTTCTGGACTTTTTGCTTGAAACTGAACAAAACGAAACTTTGATTTTAGGGTGTGATGATTAGAAAGATTTATTGTTATAGAAATGATCTGAAATATTGTGAAATGTAATGAAAAAGGTTGAGGTTGGATTTTTTTTTTTTTGAAATACAAAAAAAGTCAGAAGTCACTACTTTTCTCTTTCTGCATTTTTTTCTTTTGCTCTTCTAACTTTTTTTTTTCCTGTAACAAGGCATTTGTTAATAATTTTAATTGAGAGAACTTGATGCTTTTTTTAAAAAAATTATGGTTCCCATTACATGTTTGATTGCATTACCTAGACTGATTTGGTCTTTCGGTACTTTTCTGTTATGCAAAATGTTCCTGTAGCAGAACATCTCAATACAAATATTAATTTAAGGAAGTGAATGAAATTACAATGTGTTCCACTCTGCATCTTTTCTGTAGGTCCCAAAATATATACTAATAAGATTGTTTTATTTAAAACAGAAAAATCTACTCTCTTTTCAGCGTTCAGCAAATTTCAGACATTTTACATTGTAAAATATATCTTGTATAGATTAAGATTGTATAGGTTTATTATATAGTTTCAAGTTGCTAAGTTGGACTAAATACCTAATTAGCATTTCCCAACTTTATGAGTTTAATTTCAAATTTATTTTGAGATAACTTTCTAAAGTAGTAGTGAATTATTAAACTGAACCTCTTGTTTGCTTACTCAGAATGTTTGATTATATACCCCTCCCTTTATTTCATTTACCTAACTGTAATGTACTACTACCCAGAAAGATATTTTAGATTATACTGTTCACTGCTTTTTGAAGGAATGTGCTCATAACATAGGAATATCTTCTGGATGATAATTCACAATATATTTTTAAATTAACTTTTTTTAAAAGAATTATAGAGTGTAAGATTTGGAAGGGAACTGCTTCAATCTTCATCACGTCCAATCCTCTGTCCAATTCAAGTATCTACTACTACATATACATTTATGGAGAGATCAACTAGCCTCTGTTTAAATAGTCCTCATGAAGGGGAATATATCTACTCTTAGGACAATCAGTTCTACTACTGAACAACTCATTTTTTTCTTATGTCCAGCTGAACATTTCTGTCTTACAATTTAATCTGTCTTCTGGAACAACTCTGAACCACTATAGACCATCTTCTGCATGGAAGCACTTCAATTACATTAAGACTTTTTTTTACCTAAAATCTTTTCTTCTCCAGTATCATCACTAGATCCTTTTAAGGCCTTTTCTTTTTCAGACCCCTTTTAATTTTGTTTTTTTCCTCTGGCTTTGTTCTGCTTTGCCAACGTCCTTAAAATGTAGTACAAATACGTAGACCAATGATCCTCTTGCATAAAGTATCTGTACTGCATGTTATTTTTTTTACAGATATATTTTAAAGATAGAAGAAGCAGAATTAAAGCTATCCCTTCCCCAGTTATCACACTCAGAATGCAATTGTTACATTTTTCCTGGTCGAATGTAACTGGAGTCCTTAAGCTTCTGCGCCACCTCACCTCCATCAAATTCATATCGACCTAATTGTAGTCCTCTATAAAATGTCACTACAACATGTTTTATTGTCTCCAGGTGATCTGGCAATTGTTTTCACTTTCTACCTTATGTTGTGATAATAGAAAAGTTGAATGTTGCAACACAACAAGGAACAAGAGTATGTATAATATTGGGAGAATTAATTATACATTAAAATATAGTTTATTAAGATAAAGAAGTACATCAATGTTCACTGTTGCTCAGTTTTTCATTCATGTGGCTATGGGTTCTATTCAGTCTGGATATGTCTATCTCTGAATATAGCAGAAAAGATTTACACATTACCCAGTTCTCCTATGCTTAGCATGCAAACTTTCTGCAAGCATTTTTATGATTTCCCCCAAAGTGTGTTTTTTTTTTGCATATTTTTACACATTCATTTTGTACCTATATTTTTGACTGGACAAGTACAAGTCAAAGTTCTGGAAAGTGTGAATTTCAGTGAACCCTTGAAGAACATCTGGAGGCTGCAGAATGCCACTGTGTGGATGATTTTATGGGCCCATAAAATGGCTGATGTAACACCTTTATTCCACAAGCTGCATTGATTTCCAGTTTGCTTCTGGGTACAATTCAAGGTGTTGGTTTTGACTTTTAAAGCCCTATATGGCATGGGATCAGCTTATCTGAGGAATCATCATATCTCAATGGGGATGACCCACCTCACCAGATCCAGCAGAAGAGACCTGCTTTGGATCCTATCAGCCATGGATTTTCAGCTGGTGGGGTCAAGAAGAAGAGCCTTTTCTGCTGTGGCTCCTGACCTATTGAATATTATGCCCCCAGAAGTGAGGTCTGCTCCCACCCTTGTAGCCTTCCGGAAGGGTCTTAAGACCCGGCTCTTCCAGTTTATTTGGGGTATGTCATTTTGGAGGTGGTTGGTACCAGATTATTGGACCTCCTTCCTCATGTATATTTTTTGCTCCCCACCTCTCTGTCTGTATGGCTTATTTTTATCAGTAGTAATTTTTATTGATTTTGTTATTCATTTATATTGTAGTTTTATGTTTTTATTGTAAGCCACCAAGAGTTGCTTTTGAGGTTGGCAGTATGTAAATTTGATAAATAAAATAAAATACATACATACATAAATACAAGTATGGTTTGGGGTTTTGCATAGGCTTGGGTAGTACAAATTGGATAAGTTAATACAAAACTTCAAACTAAATTAATTTCTTTTTCATTCTCATGCCTTTTCAACAAACTACTTTCCCCCATCATTGTCTATTTTGACAGTGGAAATTCTCCAAGGAATCAGGTATTTTAACTAAAAATATCTGAAATTAACCCTGAAGCTTTGTGTATATCAATCATACATTCTCTTAGTATACTACAATCTGTATTAATACTTTGGGTGACTCTCTTCTGACTTGTTATACAAAAAGAGCTGAAATGAAATAAAATGTGGTTCACTAGTACACTTTCAGAAATGAGAGCTAAATAAAAAGTGTTCTATTCATTCATGAATAAGGTATGAACTCACGTTTTGCTTTCTGATTACACTGAGCACTGAAAAAGAGGAGCACACAATGAGTACAAACCCTTGAATGCAGTCATCAGATAGGACAATCTAAAGACATAATCACTCATATCTCTGAATATGGCTTCCAGCTTCATTCTTAACAATGGTTGTGAGCATCATCATGCTTATTTTTTTTTCAGTCCTATGCTGTCTTTAAATTTTTATTGTGAAAGGGTTCTTCCATTTTCCTTTTTAAATCCCAGATCCCATTCCAAGCATTCTGCATTACATGTTATTTCAACTGAACATGGTGAAGCTATTTCTGAAAAAGAGAATTCACATTTGTTAGTTGTGTGCATTAATATTTTCATTTAAATATTACATATGTTTTGCAAGATAAATACTGCTAGAACATATTGATCAAATTAACAAAGTATCAAAATGAAACAATTTGAATAGTTCACTATTTATGTTAATTGATTGCCATACTTGATTATGCCAATTTTAAAGTTTTGTCAAAATCCAAAATAAATATATTGCTTAGTATTTGAATGTTGCTAGCCAAATCCAAGGATTAATAAATTAATTTTGAAGACAGATTTCTTTGTGAAATGCAGTGAATTTTGCATATTTAACTCAATTTGTCCTATGTCACTTTTAGACCAATTATCCCAAAAGCTAAAAATACAGAGCATGGACTACAATAATTAGCATAATGTGGCATATCAATAAGCAGTATACTATTTGTAAAACTGAGAATGAACATTTTTGGCAAGAGAAGACTCAAATATTTAAAAAGACTCAAAAAAAGAATGGAGATCATCCTGCATAATATATTGAGACAAACTTGAAAATCTGGATGCCACCATGAAGAAGCTCTGTCCCCTGTGTACAAGTACATTTTAATGGTGTACATTCAATTGATACATTCAATTATGGTTTTGATTTATCCTTATTTCCTCATTTTTAATTTTGAGCAACCCATTTGCTTTTTTTTCATGGAGTCCTAGGCTCTGAAGCTATTTGTTTTTCTTGCATTAGGGAAGTAGTGAATTTTGGCTCATCCCCAATTCCAGAACATGAATTGACATTATTCATATAATAATATTCAAACTATTGCCCCTTCACACTCAGAAGCATGCACTTCTTTTTTTCCTCCATTGTTTAACTGGAAACAACAAAAGGCAGAAGAATGCAAAGCTAAATTAATTACAGAGTAAAAGAAAACAAACTCAACAGATTAATTTCAGAAGGTATGGTTGAAAGGTGAGGGATATAATCATATATAGTATGAAAGAAATGAAGGAATGTGATTGGAAAGTAGAAGGATGGAGTAAAAAGATAGATTGGAAAAAGTTAAATGAAAGCAGATCAAGCAAACATGCACAAAACAAATATATAATTAAGAATGATGAAAAATAGATTACTTGATCATAGTCTCAATTGATTCACAAGAAATAATACTTATCCAACAGAACAATTTAAAACCAGAACCTGATGACTATAAGGTATGATTGTAAGCAAAAGAAAATAGGCATTTCTCTCTGTAACCACTTCTACAAAGAGATCATGGAGGTCATTCTGCTTTAAGGGTGGAATGATTAATCACTGAAGCCATGTTCCTCTCCCTTCTCTGTCTTATCAAGGCACTTTGAGTAAACAAGAATGTAATATATATGTATGTATCTTTTCACATATATTTCTATGAAATAGAAAATATTCATGTGTGTGTGTGTATCTTTTCACATTCTGCTTCCTTTTTTGGTATGGCACTGATAATACCTTCAGTTGCAAAATAGTAGAGCATCAAGGTACATGTCAAAAGGGAGACCTTCACTAAAAAGTTTTGAATCAGAACATGCTTGATTAAATAAGTCCATTCTACCTCAAGTGCATAGAAACTGCCTTCAGTTTTGGCATGCTACACTGGCCTTCTGCACAAATTGAGGCACAGGGCTCATAAAAAACATGAGAAAAACCCTTTGAAAAGTCCATTTAACTCAGCATTTTCTGATACAGTCAACCTATGACAAAAAGATGACATTCCCTTTTCACAACTGCCCTTTTCTTCCCTTGCTCCACAACAGCTGATAATTAAGATATGGAGCCTGAGATTTAGAAGATACTAGACAACCTATGCCCCATTAGGTCATTGTTAACTGAAGAAAGAAACAAAATGGGTGGACAAAATAGTTGTGGGAATAAATATTAATTTCCTGCCAGCTTCCCTATTGAGTTTACTGGTGGGAAACTAGTAAGGAGCAACAGAAATCTTTCGTACGCCCTCCCTTGATTTCCTGTTAGCTTCCCCATTTATTTTGCTTGTGGGAAGCTTTCACAGAGAAAGTCAGTGGAAAAGCTAGCAGGACAGTCCAAGTCCAAGGTCAGGAGGTAAATAATCACCTGCTGCTGGCTGGGGAACAGTGTATGCAGGGATGCAGGACAAAAATGGTATGTGAGGGTGCATGAGAGATGCCATGTGGGTTGGGAAGGATGTGTGAGTATGTACCAAAGATGTTGCGTGGGTTAGGGAGGGCATCTAGGTCAAAGGTATAGGTACTCAGATATATTCAAGGATGCTGTGTAGGTCAGAGAGGGCACATGGGGGCAGTGCAGATCAAAAAGGAGGTGTGGGTATCATGGGCTTTGTAAGAAGTTTTGTCAAGGAGGATGGCAGGGAGGTGGGATCAATAAGAACACATGGGGTTTACAGGAAGTGTGCAAAGTGCTGTGCTGGTCAGGGATGGCTCATGAGGGGTTACATGGATTGGAAAGTGTGCTTGGCAGTGCTTGGGAAAAGGTTTGTGTGAAGGTGCACAAGAGGTTCTGCATGAGTCAGGGAAGGCATGGGAGGCATATTGAGAAATGCGTACAGGGGTTCAGCACGGCTTGGGGGAGTGCACAGGGTGTAGTATGGGCCAGGAAGGGTGCAGGGGGTTTCCTTCCATCCCTTCCACCTTCCCTTCCTTTCCCTTGGCTGCTGCTTGGTGGGGGAGTGAGTGAGGGATTGTGAGATTTGCTGGGAAATGAAATATTGAAAATGAAGATCATGTGACTACATCAGCAGTGTAATCTGCAGACATAGCTTTCCCAAATTTCTTTCCCTCTGGGACCTGGATTTTGGATCCATTCTGTAAGTTAGTCCATTTAAGATACCTTGGTTCTAAACTGTTACCTATGATGCACCATTTTGCTCAGTTAAAGGTTATCACACTGAGAATTTACTAGTATATAGATTAGGCAGATACAGATGAATACCCATTGATGGCTCTGTCCTCAATTTATTGAGCTCTTTTTAAAATCATTTGAATAATTGGCTATCAAAATGTCAAAACAAAGAGAATTGGCATATGGTTTAAAAACATATTAATGGATGACTGCAAATTCTACCACTAAGGGAAAAGGATACAAATTATCAGTATTTTGAGATTACTTTTCGGCTGTTTTGCTGTCCTTTAAAAGGTGATGTGACAAGACAATAGAAATATAAGTAAATTGGATATCATCAGCTTGTTCTGCATTTTGAGTCTTCATATTTCTTGTATGTTTTTAAAAGAGTTATAAATAGAGTGTATTATCTTTTTCCTGCTTGGTCTGGATAGAGCCAATTAAGCTTAATATGCACGGTTGCCAAAAAAAAATAGAATTTAGCTAAGTGTTCTCTGTAACTTAGAATAACAAACTGAACTGAAAGCACCAGTAATTTAAGCTAATGTTGAATTGAGCACTGTTTTTTTCACATAATTGATGCATTTATTTTGATGGAATATGTCAATAGGTAAATAATATTTGATATACTGGGTTAGTTATCTTGCTACTGACTGAAAACAGTCTGGTTGCAATAGATAAATTGCAATTTAAAGCTTCTCTCTCTTTTGATATATAGCACAATGTTCTCTTCCTTTCCTGTTTTTCCTAAATTTGGCCTTGGATGTTTAGCATCATACATTTTCTTACAAAGTTATCACAGTAAGTAAGAGAGGATACTGTAATTCAGTAATAAATCTAAAATAAAATAATAACTTTTGTTAGGTAGAATTTCATACAACAACCCTTATCTTTATGTGACTATTTCTTTTCATCTAATTATTTGGTATTTTTGAGATGTATTGATCTGAAGGCCTTCTTTAATAGAACTTATAGTAAGCATGGAGATGGCCCATAGAAATCAAAAGGAGGTTTCTTCATAAGATGCATTTGATATAAGATGCAAGTGAGAGCCACTTTAAATATAATTTCAGAAGTCAACAATTAGAGTTTTAATTTATGGAGTGCAATTTGACCAAAGAACAGTGGTACTATCTGGTATTTTAGCTTTGAAATCAAGTATCATAGTCAAGATTAATATTAATTAATCAAAGCAGTAAAGTATAGAGTTTAGGCATCAAAATACAGAGTTTTCAAAAGCTTATCCTTTCATTTCAGAGATATACAATCCCAGTTTTTCCTTCTGTATGCTTCTATAGCTTTAAATTCCTCTTCTTTTCCATCATTCCTTTCCTTACTTATTTGTTCAAAGACAACAATTTATCTGTTATACTAGTTTTCTCTAGTACTAGTTTTCATTTCTTTGATAAATCATTAGTTTCTATTTTTCCTTTCAAGATGTAACTGTAAGTAGTATAGTCATGTATGCTTTTCTTTTTAACTTTTGTCTTTTTAAGTGGTTCCTTATTACAGTTCTACTAATATAGGACAGTGGAGAAACTGAGGGTAGGCAGTATAAACTTGCAGGTAAAAAATATGAGTCCAATTGCCCTAACAAAAGATTTCTGAAAATTTTGATAATGTTATGGAAGCAGTTGCTATTTTTGAAAATAATGTAATTGAGTAGACCTGCATTGGTCCCTAGGAAAGTTGGCATACTCCATCCTCTCCCAGTTTTCCTTAAAATTTCATGAGTTCTGAAAAAATAGTTTTATAAAACCACCAACAGCAACTGTTATGGATACTTAATAAGGGATCTTTGTTGCACTCATTTCCATGAATAATATAATAATAGCTTTCACAATCAGATGATGTCTACCTTTTGCAAATTTCATTCCATTTGTGTAAAAACCAAACAAACATGCTATAGATTTATGTTATACAATGAGAAAGCAGAGATCCATGTTCCTGCATTATCCCAGCACTGAAAATGAGATAGGTGATACCTGTAGCAGTATGGGATGGAAAAATTTTTTTCCTAATCATCTCATCTGGCCTTGAAGCAAAGTTGTTCCTGTACATGCCTGTTTAATGCTACTTTTTCCCAAAAGTAAGAGCAATGCTAAGACAAAACTGACTTTTCAAAAAACAAAACATACACATATGTAAAACAGGGATAGCATCAAAGCATCAAAGCTAGAGTATACAAAACTATTTTGGAACCAACAGCTTTTGTTTTCCAAAAATAATTTCCCAGAAAGCAATCATGATAATGTCCAGAGCTGGGGTCTTATTCCTAAATACCAGAGTACAACCACCTTTTCCCTAAAAGTCAAACAGTAGCAATAGACCAGTGTTTCTCAGCCTCAGCAACTTTAAGATGTATGGACTTCAACTCTCAGAATTCTCCAGCCAGATTCAAACCTCATCTTAAAGTTGTTGAAGTTGAGAAACACTGCCATAGAGGCAAATTATAATTCCATCTTAGACGGAAAGCACTCTCCTCCATCCCATCTCTGTACCCCACAAAACAGGCAATTTACATACTACAATAAAACAGCTAGTATGTTTAGGTCAGGTAGCACTAGCAGGTTAAAGCATTCAGACCAGTGCATATATGACTGGTGGTTGAGTACATGACATGCCCTTCACTGACAATGGCTTGATGTTAGCTCCACCAGGGAGACCGAATCAAGAAATCAACTCCACAAAAAAGCTAAAATTACTTTTTTTTGAAATTGACTAAAATAAGAGAATCTTGCAAGTCTGATTGAGTCTGATTGAGCTGTTCCAACAAGCTGTATCTCCACCTTTTTGTTATACTTCAGTGAACCTGAAGTGGAAATTAATGAGCCTAATGATATATTTTCTTGGACGCTATTTTGGGAAATAATTTTTAGCTAACATATATCACACAATTTTTGTCTGCTGAATTATTTCAATGTTGATATGCTTTTTATCCTGTCCAAAATGACTGTATATTAAAAGTATAATGAAACTGCAAAAATGTTTATTGGAATTTATAAATCCACTCCTATACATGCCATTTAAGCCCCTAGAGTTTTCTTTCTAGGTTGAGAGCTGTAGCTAGGCTAAACTACAAAAATTAATAGGTAAGACCAGAACAAAAATCAAATTTGAAAATTTAATTGGAAAATTAAATTTAACATTAAATTAATATTAAGCCTAATAGGATTACTTGCCAATTATATAGTCACTAATTTTCTATTTTGTCATATTAATATTTATAATTTTGTAGCAACTTTAAAGGGCTGCCTCTGATGCTTTTTTTTTTTTTGGCCATGTGAAGCTTTGGAATCTGAGGTTGTAAAATAATCAAAATCTATCATGGAGAAAAAGCAGAATATAAACTGATGAAGATGACAATACTAATAACAAAATTGTAATTAAGTTTTTCAAGACTGTTTTGAAATTTCTATTTATAAAATTCCACATGAAAACTTCCTTGGGAAGCAGCTTTTTTTAACATAGTATTTTGTACACAGTTTTACTGTTCTTTCATATAAGCATCTTTTTGCATTTTGCTTCAATTCCAAATTCTGAAAAGTATATATTTTAGCATTGATGTTTCAGCATTATGTTCTGCTTGTCATTTGTATTTAAGGAATGTTTTATTCATTTATTTCCAAATCCAATTTTTACAGCCATTTAGGGCAATAAGCAGCAATAGAATGTTAGGCAGCCGAGACTAACAGGGAGTGAACTGCTCATGATGAGGGATGATTTACTGCATTCCCCAACTCCAGATCCCATGACCATTGTGCTGACATAAAAAATCTAACATGTGGCTGGAGGCGCATTGCCACAGTGTCATATCTGACCGCAGGCAAGTGAAGGCTAGTTGCAGTCCCCCAAACCATATGCTTTAGGAATTCCATTTCCAGTTTAGCTATAGAATTAAGCAGAGAAGCTGTCATATACCAGAGGAATTTCTATGCAAGCAGCAGTTGCATCTAATGCCTAGAATCCAACTTTGCATCTGTTTATATGTGGAATAACACCCCTGGAAGCCTCCAGAGTCTTCCAGGTGACAAGGGTCACATCTCCACCCATACCTGGGATCCTACTTGATCCCATACCAAAAAGTTGGACATATTTCTGAGAGGGGATATCCCCATCCCAACCACAATTCCAGCTGGCTACATGATACGTGCCAGCTTACTACTTCTTTGAGTTCTTAAAAGCTCCTGCTTGTGTGATCCTTTCATTTTTCCAAACTTTAGCATATTCTGTAATGATTCTAGTCTTCATATTATATGTTTAAAGTATTTAAGCTTCGGCTTTGTTATTTGTACTTCCAGTGGTGCACCCTTATTTTTAAGGGCTATTCACAATTTATTCTTGTCTACACAGTTACAAAGCAAAATGTAATGCCACTGTGGGATTTGCTTGCCTTTTCCATTATCCATCAGATATTACCAATTTGATCAAATTAGATAAGTCTATATTTGAAATTGAATGAATTTCTGTATCAGCTCTAATTTTATTTTACAGCTCTTGCCAAATATATATTTTATTTTGATAAATAAGCCAAACAGAGGTGCATGTTTTAAAGTATTTAATTGTGCAGCTTTTATTAACTATAAATAGATGACTATTTGTCAGTTTTCTTCATATTGCCCAAATAGAAAATGTTAGTTCTAAACAAGTAACTGGATGACATGACAAGCTTGTGATTATTAATTCTTCTCATACCTTGTTTGCTAATATATAGTAGCTGTTCAGAGTAGTATTAATCTTTTTGTAAAATGTAGCAAAATGTGATATTGAGGATCACTGAGCAATCGGGTTCTTGGACTGTGACAGGCAACCTGAAATTGTGGGCAATTGTTGCTACTGCTTGGAAACAAACACAAAAAATTGCCATTGGATCTTAAATATGGAACTGATGCTTAGTAATGGAAAGAGTGTCGTATCCACTGAGAGCAAGTATCAGTTCCTTTGATCACTTTGCATGCTACTCTAATTTTAGACTTATACATAGGTACATATGAATATATCTTAGTTAACATAGCAGAAGTAAGGGCATAAATATCAATAGGACTCTACTGTTAAATAATGTTTCATTTGTAATTTACAGCTGGAACAAAAACAATGAATTGTTTTCCAAGTCCTCAATGGAATTTTGATCTTATTCACTAAGCCAGTATCTGAATTACCAGTGATAAAGGAAAAGGCACCCCTTCTCAAAAAATAATAATAATCAGGTGATTTAGTAAAATATTGTTCATGTTCCTTGCTTGCTCCATATAAATTTGAATAACCACCAGACTATGTATTAAAAGAAATATGTATCTAGATAGATCACAGAAAGAATAATTGCAACTAACCTGCCCTCCATAAAGGACCTGTATAATCTTGAGAGGGTCAAGAAAAAGGCAGAGAAAATATCTGTAGACTGCTCCCACCAGGACTTAACTTGTCTGAATCTCTTCTTTCTGGTAGGCACTACAGGATACTACATACCAAAACTACCAGACACAAGAACAGCTTTTTCCTCCATCCCATCATTCAAATGAATACTTGACTAATGCTGTATGATCAATGCTACGAGATATATATATATAGAAGGTAGAGAATTCTAATTAACTCAGAAGTTGTGTATCATGTGTAGGCAGGAAATAAGTAATGTTCATACCTATTAATTCTACACTTTACAATACTTCCTTTATATTGACTGCACACTTGCTGAATAAGTAACATTGTTATGTACTATCTTATACTGTTTATTGATGTTGCAAGTATACTGAGAGCTGCTGTACTAGAGTCAAATTCCTTCATGTCTAACCAAGCTTGGCCAACAAAGCATCTGAGTATCTGAGATAAGTTAGTTATCTAACTTATCTGAGATAAGTTAGTTATCACATGTTAGAATTCTTAAATCAATCTGCATACAAATTCTACAAAAATATTAATTCTAAGATTACTGTTTCTGTAGTTTGTAATCCAAGATGTGTCAATGTACTACATGTATTCCTAAGAAGACATAGATAATATGTTGGCTGAATAGTGTTCTCTAAATTAGAGATCTTAATATTGTGAAGATGCCTAAAGTAAAACTAGGATTTATTTGTACTTTTGATACAGTGGCCAAAATGTACTAAAGCTGATTATTGTTGTCCTTATCATTAGCAGAGAATGTTACAGGCATGGTCTTCAATGGTGACATAACAATTTTAAACTTCAGTGCAAATTCTAAAAATTCCCAATACTATAAAAAAAAAAACCAAAGAGATTTAATGGCAAGTTCTGTCATCAGGGATAAAAATAAACAGAGGAGAGGTTTGAGGCCTGAGTACTCAATAGATGACTAGAGTAATAACGTCAACTGTATTTGAAATCATGCAAAATGCTTTTTTATCTCTACATTTCAATCATTTTTAAAAGCCATGTACCATTATAGAAACATTATTACAAGCTCTAATAATTGAAGCTCCATACAGTCAGTCAAAACAAGACCTGGAGCTGACTGTGGCTTAGATCATGAGCTTCTTATTGCCAAATTTAGGCTGAAATTAAAGAAAGTAGGGAAAACCACTATGTCATTCAGGTATG
>JANHZU010001615.1:112065-133367 GCA_032468055.1 Acrochordus granulatus
ACAGGGGGGCCTGGCGTAATGTAGTCCATGGGGTCGCGAAGAGTCGGACACGACTGCGCGACTGAACAACAACAAATTGTGTGGCCAGTATTCTGAGGAATTTCATGTTCCATCCTATCTCTTCAGTATGTGGAACAGATGAGCTTAAAGGCATGTTTGAATCTGCTTATCCATCCCTATCATGACCTTATGAGATTGTGTGCCTTCAATCATATCTGATGTCCACTTTTTTCTTTACTGTTACTTGCTGAGAAACAATTGCATGTAACATCTCTAACAGAAACCAAATTTATTATGTTATAAAAGAGCTTCTCCATCCTTGGTGTGTTATAAGGTATTGCTTTTCTTATTTCCTGAAAGTCCAAGATGACTCTTTGGGCTATTTTCTGTATCTTTCAAATATATTCTAGGAAATTTATCAGGACTTAAAAGTTTGCTGTTTTGCCCATTATCTGAGATTCATGTGGAGGCACTGTAACAACAGCAGTTGCAAAATTGCTCCAAGGATGCTCATCTTTTGATAATTAAACCTCTATTGATAATTAAACCTTTTCCTGAATTGGGGAAGCTGGTATTTTACTCAATTCTTTTTTAAAGCATTTTCCCCCATCAGCCCATTTGCCTACCTTTATCAACAGCTTCTGATTTTGTTTTTGCAAATTTAATTGCTGTTTGTTTGTTTTCTAAGGACATTTTATTTTATTTTTTACTTATTAAATTTATTCAAGGAACCTGGTGCTCACTGTGATTTCTGATATAATTGTTCAGCCTCCTACACTGGCTTCTCCATCTCTGCTTTAGCACATTCTTTCTTGGTTTTCCCTTGCTCATATTTCATATTTCTCTTTCCTGAGCAGCTTGCAAACAGAAAATGTAACATAACTACCTGTTTCTCCTTCAAGGCTGGTTTATGTGCTTCTCAATATTTTTTTCTCCAGACAATTGTTCAATTTCTTTTAGGCTAGCGCTCTCTGGCAGCTGCTTAGACCAAAAGTGTTTCTTTTTCTGCTACACATCATATAGAGTTCTCTTTAGCATCTCTTTACTACGATGGATGAAATGGGGCAACAAGAACTCCAAAAGCTAAAATATTTTCAATTTGGAACCAATGTATTCCATTATTTAAAGTGAAGATTTTCTGCTGCTACTTCTAACTACATTCTGATGAACCAACAAGTTATTCGTATAACAGTCTCTATTGCTGTAGGACACACTGTGCATACTGATGTTATTCATTATAATATATTTAATTTCCCAGATAAAAATTAGCAATGCATGTATCATATTTTCTCACTGTAAGGTTCTCATCTTTGCACTGTCCTTTAAAGTATTTGTTTGATCTGCCTCAGATCTCTTGTCTGCAGGGATGTTGACTGATTATGTGCCATCAAGTCATTTTTGACTCCTAGCAACCACATAGATTTATCATCAATCATGTTATATTTTCCATCTTTGTGGTTTCTTGCTAAAAATACAGGAGTGGTTTACCATTGCCATCTGCCACATAGTACAAATTGATGCCTTTGCCATTGACACTGTAATAATCATCTCCCTCCAGCATCTTTCTATATCACTGCTCCCCAATATAGGTGCCTACGTTATGTCAGGACCCTATTATCTCCTGAAACATAAACATTCTTAATTTCTTCTAAGGGATCCTGCCAACTATGCCAATTATATCACACTGAGGACCAAAAAAAAATCTTGAAAATTATTTGAAATGTTACATAGAGAGAAACCCAGGTTCACAACTTTTATAACTCACTTCCTGGACTGAACGCTTTACACACTTCCTGGACTGAAAACTTTACACACACACACATAATATAAATATATGTATGTATAAAGTTTAGGTGTATAATCTTTGGTTTAGTTGCTTAATGTTTTGGCCTAGATACCAGGAGACAGTGACTTCTAATCCTGCCTTAGGCTGAAAGCTGGCATTCAGCAGTTTTATTGGCTAGATTTTCAGAAGTGGTTTACCGCTGCCTCCTTCCTATTGCTGAGATAAAATAATAGAAATAAGACTCATGGTATCCTGGTTTCTACTCTGGTGCCTTAATCACTACACCAAACTTGCTGTAACTCATTTATACATTCATACAATTCATAAATTTACCCTCATGCATATCTACTCACCTCAGTGTCTAGTTGATTAGGTTAGGTATGAGTTCCAACATAACTGATGCAGGCCATGTATGGTACCTCATTCTGTGTAATAGTTCCAGAGACAGTGAGCATTATCATGATTGGGGTAGGCTTAAAGATTATCTTCTCTTGGAATTATAGTTGGAAAAAACAAAACACATCCATAATTCCCCTGCCTGACTGTGCAACATCAAGTTCATTTTGTCTCCTGCTCTAATATTATTACATTATCTGTAATAATTTGTGGAAAAAGTTCAAGGATATAAAACTTAAATGGAAACAAGATGGATTGTTTTTAGAGGAAGTTGTAGATGAAATAGTCTGCAATGCTATAGCAGTAGAACAAAATGCTCAATTAAAAAATACAGCACCTACCACCACCTTTTTTATATGAAACAGACATTTCCATTTATTTTCTTGTCGTCTTACCCTACAGCTGCTCTGTTCATTTAACACCTTTAATGGAATTCAGAAAATGTGCTAAATGGAAAACAGAATTTGTTTCTTTGCTGTTTTTGAAATGTGGGAAGATAGACCCATTATTCTTCTCTCTTTTTTGCCATTTAGCTGTATGTTTGTATATTTTGAAGAAAAGTTTCTTTGAATACCTCCTTATCTCCCCTAAGATTTTTTCTTTCTTTTTCCTTAAAGTTGACTTTGCTTCCCTTCTGGAATAAAACATGATTGTGAAATCCTTTTATTTCAAGGGATAATGGATGATAGAGAATGGCTGTCTAAATACTTTGAAAATATAACTGAAATTATATGTAAAATGATTCACTATTGGTATCCCACGTATGTCTTTTGAGTTTTGCTTAATTTCATAATGCTTCCTCTTCTGTGTTCATTCTTACCAGCTGTATTTGTATGTTTTCCAGCTTACTTCTCAAAGAGCAAATTGTTGAATTGACTGATTATCAGTTGGTGACATGGCAGGTGTAATCATTAAAATCTAGTGCTTTCATCCAAGCACTGTTGTCCATTCTGTACTTAGTCTTAATTACCAATGTTTTAATAACTTACAGAGCTGTGTGAATCTTTTTAAAGTAGTCTAATTCCTAAATGGCTGTTTTGGATTTACCAATCTGCTAGTATTTTTAGTGGTTTGTAAAGGTGCTATTAGCGTTATGAGTGGAATTTGTTACTATTTATTTCTAAATTGTAAGGGAAACACTAACAAGTATTAACATATACTCACCTGACAAAGTTTGGCCTCGAAAATCTGGTTGAAGTTTGTTTGTAGGTTAACTTGTACAAAGATAGGACCTTTAGTCCAGAAACACTGCTTTGAACCTTGGCATTCCATAGTACTCTATATTTCTCTTCTGCTCATTGTTCATGTTGACTGGTTGCTGCACTTTGCACTAATTACAATTTCTCATCACAGTTGAAGAATAGCCCCATACAGATTGTACTCCAGTAGTCAGAATAGGTTGAAACCAAGATATGGATAATGATCATCAAGTAATGACAATTCAAAAAAAGTTACAGTTAGTCTCCAAGTTATAAGTGTGCAGACACTACTTGTAAATATATTGAAATCTCTCTCTCTGTCTGTGTATGTGTGTTTGTGTGTCAGAGAGCATGCCTAAATCTGAACCTGCTCTTTCTAGTGAAGTCATCACTTTGGACTCACTCTCCCAATCAACAGGTTCTCCACCCTATTTGGTTTAATTTCAGATTGCTGTCCTCATCCAATATTCCCATTACTGAAATTAGGTAATATTCAAAAATACTGATTGCTTCTTGAGCTTGATGAATACAGAACAGTAAACTTGAGAGTCATCAGCATACTAATAATACCTCATTGGTCTAAGTTTCCTCTCAGCACAGCCTTCTGAACATGGTCTTTCAATAATTGCTATTGAAAAACAGTGCCACCAAAGCCCAAGCATGCCTTGGTAATTAACATCAAAAGCCACGAGGTCTACAAAAGCAGCCAGATTTATACTCCCCTAACATATTCCCGGTATAATTCATCCACCAAGGCAACCAAAGCAGTCACAACATAATGTTATACCTACAGGACTACTTAGTCCAACTAGTGTTGGCCCAACCTGTTTGGTTATCCAGGAAGAACCTATTTATAGTCCCATATTTCTGAGAGTTTTGGGAGACAAAAGAAACCAGCTGAGGCCTCTATAAAAATATTAACTTCCCTATATCACATATACCCACATTAGCATTCCAATAACTAGCATTCTGAGTCCAATGCCTGGGGGAAGGGCCAGATTTTTACAGATTTCCAAAAGGGCAGTAGAACTGGGGCCTTCATAGCCTGGGGAGAGGCTATTCTATGAAGCAGGTGCCATGAAAGAGAAAGCACACTTTCGAGAACTCATCAAATGAAAAGCACACTTTCTAGAATTCATCAGATAAAATTTTATGGGGGATCTGGAGCATGTCTGTTCTTTGAAGTCTAATTAGATTGGTAGAAACTATTGGGATAGGGGTCCTGCAAGTAGCAGGGAGTGGTACTTATCTCTGATTCACAGCCAAGGAAACCAGTGTTTGATCAAAGACAAGTAGCTGGCATAACTATAAGCCAAGGCAACATGGAATGTTGTTACCTTTCCCACCAAATTGGCAATACCTATTGATCTACTTCCATTTTTACATACTTTCAAACTAGTAGGATGACAGGAGCTGGGACAATAACAGGAGCTCACCCCATTATGCAGTGGTATTTGGGCCTCAAACTTGAGCTGCTGACCTTCTGGCTGACAGTATAAAATATAGGAGTCTCTAAAACCCACAGTGATTCAGTCCTGACTTTACAAATAAAGCTTCATGTCTTTTTATCTGTGAAGCAGTGCCTTGGAATTTCCAGAGTCTCCTAGATTATAAAGACCACCCCATTTTTGTCTTGAAGTCTCACTTGATACCACTAGCTGGGCATATTTTAATATGGATTCCCCTTTCTTCATTGCCAACCAAGTCCTGGTAATGCATGTTAGGTTCGTCTTCTCATTCATGATTATAAAGCAACCTGGCATTCAGTAGCAGCAGGTGAATTTCAGGGACACTAAAACTTCAATGTCCAGGTCTTAGGGCAGAGCATAAATATCTGGCCATTGTTTCAGTACTAGACCACAAGGGACCTCCCCAAGAATAACCCACTCTCTGTCTCCCATGTATCTCCCGAAACCCATCACCACCATTATGCCCCTCCTTGCCTTACTTTTTGTTTGTTTTTTATGTTTTTTGTTCATAGTTTTTATGCTGTGATTGTGATTGTTTTTTATCTGACTGTGAATGTTTCCATTTTTAATTCATGTAAGCCCCCAAGAGTCATTTGATTGTGGCAAGGTCAAAGATGACAGAGATAAAAATCTCAGAACTGCAATTGAAATGTATCCAGCTAAGCCTCCTCCAAATGCATCTGGAGCTTTCTCAATCCCTGACTCAAGAGTGAAATATTGGAAACTGACCTAAAATTGCAGAGATCAAAAATACAACAAAATGATTGTCTATCCCTATTTTTGGAAATTAGAGGACACTCACATGCTTAGATCAGGAAGTTGAGATATATACAGGTGACAGCATGGTATAAAATAAGATTTTTCTCCTTCACACTGGATTTTCTTAAGGTCTTCTAAGCAATCCTAGAACAAAAGAGAGGTCAAAATTTCTCTCATAGGGCTGGATAGAGCTTTGAAGGAGGGCTTTAGTTTGACAAAGCTTCAATCAAATTATCTGTTCAAAGCAGGTTTTATGAATTGAAGTGGGAATCTCTTTCAAAGCAACAAATTGAATCAAGTGACTAAAGCACTTTGCAGTCTTTCAAAGCAGATTTGTGATTTGATATCTTTTCTATTGTTTCTGGAGTTAATAAACACAGTATAGTGTTGCAACTTCAAAAAACAATATTTTTATATGATAGAAAATTAATAATGAAAGTTCAGTTTCTAAAATTCTTTTTGTAATGTAAAGAAAATATAAAACAAAAGAAACACAAAGTGTTTGTCTTGAAGGTCTGCGATTACACATAATCAAGCTGTGATCATCGCTGTTGAGGGTGTGGGTGGAGGAGGAATATATTACAAATAAAGAATTTGAAGGAGAAGGGAGTAAGGTCAGAAGAATCTCATGGGAATTAGAGGTCAGAGTGCGGAAAGAAATGGAACAGTCCAACAGGGCAAAGAGAGAAAGAAATGTCTAAAAAAACTAAAAGAAAATGGACTCCAACATAGGACAAGCTGGTTTACAATCAGACTTTTTTTAGATCTTAAATGTGCACTCCTGTCCTCATTGATGAACTGAATCCCTTATAAGCCTTTCAATTTCTTGTTCTCTAGGATAATTCTATTTTTGTAAAGGAAACTCACTAGTTTTTTATTCACTGTTATTCTTGCATCATTTTTATATCAGTAATGAAAATATAGCCCTCCCTCTCCTGAAACCTCATAGGACAGGGGGAAAGTCACATTAGAAGGATAATGTCATTGTGTAAGTAGAAAACACAAGATAAAGGGTCACTGAGATGGTAGCACCTACTTTATTTTGATTGAAAGCCAAATAGGTAGCTCTAGTTAGGACCTGGGTAGAAGACCATCTGAGAAGTCCAGGAGTATAGGAGTAAAGAATACAGCTTTTTTTTAAAAAAAAGAAGAAAAAATATAATTTTAAAAAAATTCTAGAAGGATTGACAAGTTAATATCTTACAAAGAAGTTGTAAAAGTTAAGTATCCATGTTAAGTCACCAACAACTGAGCTGATTTGAAGGTGACTTTAATTGATTTTAGCTTGATTCATCATTTGCTGGATTAGCAGATGACCTAGAATAATGATAATGTTGATCAGCTATATGGCTCCCAAAGATAATGTTACCATCGCAAGATATTTAACAACACAGAAGTATTCAGTTGAGTTTGATTCATTCTTTCCTTTTCCTTACAATTACAAAATTAGAAATTAAAATTAGAAATTGAATCTTTATGCAACTCATTTTCTTGAAGTGCTAGGATTCACTCAGAGTGATTGTTTCACTTTTTGATTGCTTTTTCCAGAATCAGGATGAAAATTATTACTGTTTAAATATTAACCTCTCATATCAGGGCCATATATTTTCCACGTCCATAATATAAAGTTCAGAAAAGTGGCATTTTGCAACAAAGCAAAGGAAGACTAGGAATCCTCATTATTTTCTCAATGAATATATTATTCAATTATTCTTTAATAAGTGCTTTAGTAAAATGAGAAAAGTTAAATTAGTGAATCATATTTTAATAACAGGAAAGAAAATGCAGTCAAGAAAACAGTATGATAAATATAGGGACATTATAATGTTTAGAGATATCTATGGTTCTGATTAATACCTAATTAAAGATGGGCATCGCTCCCTAATAATTAAAAAATAAAACTTATCAGATAGTGCTGTTAGTGTAGATGATTACAGAGTTCTGTGAGCAATACTGTAAGTATATGGATGAAGATTAATGTGTTTTAACCAACTGAGAAATTAGTTTCCTTGATATTTTCTCTTTGAAGTGTTTTTGTTGTTCTTGTTATTGTTGTTACATTTCCAAAATGTGCTGTATATAATCAATCATCTGCCTTGTGAATTATTATTTTAGGCAATTTCTAAATGTGAGATGGCAGACTGCCTAGAAATGGGCCAGCACCTGTGCTGTTGATATCCTGCCTCTTTAAGCCCTCTTCCTAGCCAGTTGGCTACAAAAGCTGTGCTGAGAGCTGGCTGAGGGTGTTGGTGGGGGAGAAGGTATGTGAAAATAAAGCAGTTAGAAAGAGATACTTTTCTCCAGTATTAGGGCTAACAAGGAGTAGTAGTTGGAGGAGCAGCAGTAGATGTAGTAGCGGTGGAAAGAGTGAAGTTGTGGTAAGCAGTGAATACTAACCTGTGAATGCTTGTGTATGTATGCTTTGCCTAAGGACCTGTGTTATTGTGTTGGCTCCCTTATGTTTGGAGCTCACTGACTTGGGTAGAATTACAGTGCAAAATACCTCTGAAAGTTGCAGTAGTCATTTAATGTATTGCTGTATCTATGACATTTATGATGTTTTTGTTCCTGATTTGACTTTATTGCATTGCTTCTTTTTCACAGATCAGAACGAATGGATAAACCATAAATTTGTACTAGTATGGCATCTAGTAAAACTAGGATATAAGAGATTTGAATTAGCTTTTTTTTTGGAAATCCTTCTAAATTTCATAGTATCCTTTTGACACATTATTCAGTTACTCACTATTTCAGATGCAAAGACTCCATGCTAGGATTCAAGCACTTAGTAAAAAATGGGAATCAAATTATCAAGAGAATTCAAACAGTTTGCTTTTCTCTGCATCTCTGTGGTGTCAATAGTGCCAAGATGCAAGCTAAAGGATTTTTTTTAAATTCTGTGTTAAGAAAAAAGATGCTATTTTATTTGTAACACACTGAAAATTTAGTTCTCCATACCACTGTTTGATTCCTAAATCATCCTCAAAACATCTTGATACCACTGTGCCTTGCTTTGCCTTCTCCTCCTCCTCCCCATCAATACAAGGATGTTGCAAGCTCAGACTTCCAAGCAATGCCACATGTGATGCTGTGATTCTCATCAAATGAAAATCTGTTGTCCATCCTTTGTGTTCTAATGAGAAATGGGAACCGGGGGGAGAAGACTAGGTTTCTCTGGGGAATATGTATTAATAACCATCTGTAGCATGGCAAAATAAAGCCTGTTTCTGTAGGGAGGTCAAAGCTCCAATTCTTTTCCTGCTTCTAGATTGTAGGAAGGAGTGTAAGAACACTCAGACATCTCAAGAAGCAGTGATAGGACTCATTATAAAACAAGTTGTAAATCCAACCCCATATTACAATCTTTGGTGACACAATTAAAATTGCAATGCAATTTGTTACCAGTTTGATTAGATATGTCTTTTAATATCATGGGTTGGGAAGTAAAAAAATGTTCATTGTTATCCTCAGACTATGTTTTTATCTATTTATTTAATATGGCTAGCTTTCACAAAGCAACTAACTACATCCAAATCCATAATTTGAGGTGCTGCCTCTTTCTCACAGTATTTCTCATTATCCAACTTGTATAAAAGATAAAGGTTTCCCCTTTCAGTTGTGATCAGTTTTACAATAGCTTCTTGTTTACTGTAATGGTTCCTCAAAAGCAAGACCTTATCTCTTAATATAATCCACTATTATATTTCTCTATCAAACTCTCTTGAACAGTATAATATCTTTGTTGAAAAAATGTTCTCTGATTTTTCCTTTCTTAAAAGTATCACTCATTTTCCTGAGAAAATGGGAAGATTCATGGCAATGTCGGCCTTCAGTCCGGATGGTGAAAAGTCAATTCAGCAATGCAGTTCTGTCATGTGCTACTGATACCAGACTACAACCAATCCTCAGTAAGATAAGCAGTATATGGTAAACAAAGAAACCAATGATATTCAAAATAAAGAAGGAAAAATGGACTTCTTACATCAGATGACCACAGTCCTTATTTGATTTAGAAAAACTGCATTCAGATGTCATATATTTTCTTTCCTGCCCAAGACTTTCATCCATCTTTCTCTGACCTGGTTAACATGATTGATTTATTGATTATATACCATCAAGTCAGCGGTAACTCTTATCAACCACAATTTTTCCACAATGATTTCTCCCTAACATGATCCTTTAGGTCTTTCAACAGTGTACTCATCACCACTGGATGGATGGAACTTGCTGTTGATCATCCTCTTCTACATTTCCTAGGATTAGAGTCTTTTTCAGAGAGTTTGATCTTTTGCATAATGTGTCCAGTGTATGATCACATGAGCCTAGTTGTTTGTGTCTTGTGATGAAGACTCAAAATTGATTTGTTTGGTGATCCATTTGTTTGTTTTCTTGGGTATCCATGGTATTCTCCGAAGTTTTCTCCAACAACAAAGGTCAAATGTCCCAATACCTTCTTCTCCTGTTTCTTCAAAGTTGAGACTAATATGATAACTTGTCTGAAAGCACCATTTGGATATTTTTCTCTTTGACATGTCATAACCTTTTTCACCTTCCTCCTCAGATTTAGTTTTGGATAAATTAAGCCTGTTGAACCTATTACTTACATGGATCTATTATTCCGATCTGGTGGCACACCTATTCTTATAAATTTTTAAAACAGAACCTCTGAAATTAACATTAGTAATTCATGATTTATTATGTAGTGTGGAAGTTTCCTGTGTGACTGGATATTATGTAGTTGATTTGATTTTACGGTCCAACTGATCTCTAAGTACAGAGTTTGTTTTATGCTGCTTGAAATATTGGTAGTTCTCACTTAACAATGGTGATTGGCACTGGCAACTCCATTGCTAAACAACATGGAGTAAAATGATTGTGTCAATTTAGAATAGCAGTTGTAGCAGTTTCAGTTTCTATCATTAGGCAAATCCCATGTAGTCACAGTATGACCATCCTGTGGTCATATGATCACCATTTACAACCTCCTGCCAGCTTCCCCATTGACTTTGCTTGTTGGAAGACAGTAGTGAAGATTATAAATGATGGTCATGTGTCCATAGGATGCTGCAGTGTTGTAACTGCAACCAGATTGCCATCCACCTGAATTGCAATCACATGACTATGGAGACATTGCGACAACCACAGCTATTAGGACCTGTCATAAGCTCCCCTTCATTTAGCACCCTAGTCTATAAATGAGGACTACCTTTAAGCATTGGGAATGAGTAAAGAAGTCTTATCACTTAACTCTATTAACTCTCATACTTACCAAAAAAATATAAAAATACTTACCAATGTACTTGCCTTTTGAATGTCATTCTGGTTTTATTTGTTCATATTATGTTATGCTATCAAAATATATCACATAATCATTTGATTTAAATGTGTTCTTATCTCCCTTAAGTTTATTGTTTCTGAGACATCTGATTTCGGATAGTTAATTTTTACTTTAATAATTTTATGTTTTTATTGGTTTATTTTATTCCATATTGCAATATAGAATATATGTGTATGTATATATGTTATAGTCTTTGTAAAATGAAGAGCTATCATCAGCCATTTTCCTTCTGACTATGTCCTCATCTCTAGATTTGTTTGTGAAAGTCTGAAATTTTCCATAGTAACTAAAGGTATCACTTTCTATAAGAAGCCATGATGATAACAAGGTAATACATGTATTAAGATTTTACTATATAAACAGCACTTGGTATTTATTTAGTTTCTGGGCTTACAGTGTAGATTACTATAGGCACTAATGACAGTAATATCTCATAATTTCTTCCCCCTTTTTCAATGCTCAAGGTTAGAACAATATCTTCCAAACTTGTCAGAGTGGTGCAGAATTATAATTATAGAAGCAAAGCTCTGAAACTCTGGAGAGAAAGGGGATTCCAGGAACATTTCTGGTACAAATGTGGAGCACTTTAGATACAAGCTTTAAAAAGAATTTTGGGAAATCTTAAGAGAAGCAATGTCTTTTCCCATTTTGGAGAAAGATAAGATAATCAGACAGACTTAAAAGTGCCACAATTCTTTCACTCTTCATGGGGTCATCTATTTCCTATGAGACATAAAATATCATAAATGAGATGTGGAAATGCAGCCACATTTTTACAAGAAAACATCATTAATATATCCATGAAGCCACCAAGATTTTCAATTAACTCAAAGAAGACTACATCGAAGAGAAGATTATAAAGAACAAATCATCTATCCTTTGTAAAAAAAAAAAAAGTTTGGTAGTTAAACATTTCCAGACTTCACAAATAATATTCACAATCTTTTCAAAAGTCACAGTATGATTTTTTTTTTCAGGAAGATGCAATACTTCTGCAGCAACAGACCTACATGAGAAAATAGAGAAGCTTCAGATCAAACCAGAGAATTACAATATTCTCAAATTTTCCTAAACTGCCCTGGAATACAAGAACCAACAGCTTGCTAAATTTAGGTTCTGAGCTTTTTGTTTTGATGGAATATTTAATATTATTTTTGTTGCTTCAGTCCCAACTATCATATCCACATATCAGCACATATCTTTCTTTTCTAATTTCTGAGGGGGGGTTTGCTGCAGTTTGCATTTTCATAATGTTTTAGGGACATATTTGTAGGTGAAGGAATGCAGCAAGAAGAGAGAAAATGATGACATTTTTTCATCAATTATAGTTTATATATCATCAATTATAGTTTATATATCATTAACTGTAGTTCATTCATCAACTGTAGTTAAGCAAGTCATGGCTTAGTGGAGAGTGTGTCCTCAGCATCATTCTGGCCTAGATCCTTCATCCAAGAAAATATCAAGAAACTAGTATGAATTTGTTTTAGAGGGAAATATGTTAGCCTCATCATCTAATTAATTGTTTTTATTTTTTGTAAGCCAACCAAAGGCTAATGAAGTGGTTGGCAATAACAGATTTAATAAAAATCCTGATGATCACTTCTGAGAATGTTTTCTGCTCTCCTAGAACAAATGAAAACTTCTGTTCATTTTTTAAGAGATGACTGGTCATAGAAAAACATACCACAACATTATTCAATAGCTCTTTTTAAGTAGGCATTTTAGAGAGTCATTTCAAGGGTATTGTGGATTTAGATTAGTTTTAGAATTTTTCATTTTAATGTTCTTGTCCACTACACTGATTTTAATTTTAAAATAGTTTTATTACATTGATCAGGTTGATGTTCTTTCACAGATAAAAAGGAAGATCAGAACTGTTATTGCAGATAATAAATTAATTTTCCACATCTTTTCTTTCTCCATTTTTGAGTTGTATATTACATATGCTCTCTTGTACCATCTCTGATCACCTTCCTAGAGCTGAGATTTTGTACAAGAAATGCTTCTTCCCACTTTGTGAAGTTGATAAATTGTCACAAGTTCCTTACTGGAACCAGAATTTGCTTGAGATAATCAGTTCTTGTCATAATATCTCCTCTCTTTTCAGTTGTTGTTTTCCATAAACAAACCTGCCCCAGTCACAGAAGATGGTTCAGCTTGTCATTTCAAATATGATGCCTGTCATCTGTATTTCTTTGGTGGATGAAATATAATTGCTCCTGTGGTTGACACTGATGAATGGTGTTGACTGGAAAGCATTTTTCTGATTGCTTCAATGAATGATGCATGCACCATGATGATTTCTGACTGACATTATGCACATATGCATAGACAAAAAAGATTTCTGATTAACCTCTAAACAATGGAGATAGTAGTGAGATACAAACATCTTAGCAAAATATCAGCTTATATTCACATTAGTGCTGTTGTTAATGCATGTATAGATGTTAAACCTGCATGTTCATGTCTACTTAATGGGCAGAAAGATCAGGCATATATATTTCTATGTAAAATGATATAGGATTGCTTTGAGTAAACTTCTGTTTGCATTATGTGTGGATAAGTACAATGATTCTGAGATCTGATACAGTCATAATAAAGGCTCTTTTAAATAGTGGAGTAGCTCATCAACATAAGTTTACTTCTCCTCACACCATCCCAAATTTCCAGTGTTGCCACACAGACAATCATATCAGGTCCTGGCTTCCTTCTCTTTTAAATATGGTTTGGGGAAAATATGAAAGTGAAACAAGAGGAATTTGGAAAATGCTGTGTTTGCACACATCAAGTCATGGTATTGATGCAAGAAGGCCCTTATATAAGACAGTCTCCTGAAACTCAGTAAGAAATATCTCTAAACAGAATCAACTGATGGGAGATCCTGTTACAGCCTTATCAGATAAACAGATTAAGTCCATCATGGAAACATTCTGAAAAAAATTCAGATGTGTCAAGATGCCACCTTAATAACTTTATAGGAGAGTTGAAGTCTTGCCATGTTAGTTCTCAAGATTTTGTACTCTAGTCCTTAACATTTTGCTATTAAAGGTCATAAAAAATCCTGTGTGAATCACAGTTTCTTGATTGTGCTCTACAGTTAAGGAGTTTGATAGGCTGCTTGTAAAAGCTGTAAAAGGTAAAGATTTTTACAGCTTTATCCTGCCAGTCATGATAGGGTGCGGTGCTCATCTCTGTTTCCAAGCCAAAGAGCCAGCGTTCATCCAAAGACACTTCTAAGGTCATGTGGCTGGCATGAATAGATGTCAATGGTACACGGACACTCTTACCTTTCCTGCCAAGTAGGTGGTACCATTTATCTACTTGCATTTGTATGTTTTCAAACTGTGAGGTTGGCAGAAGCTGAGGTGGAACAACAGGAGCTCACCCTTCTGCATGGCAACACAGGGTCTTGAACTTGGACTGTCGACCTTCCAGCCAGCAAACTGAGCTCTTAACCTCTTGCACCACCACGCCTCTATTGTAAAAGCTGTAAACTCCCATTAAAATATCTAGGTTATTCTATGCAGTTACTCTCAAAGTTTATAAATTATTCTAAACATACCTTTAAGAAAATGGCTTACCAGATGTCTGTGATATGTGGGTGATTTTGCACACACATACACACAGACAAGAGAGATACTTATTGGTAATAGTTACATGCAACTGTGTACTTCTTTCATGTATTGCATTTTTTAATGGTAGGATCAATGATTACTTGAATATATTTCATAATGGAATTCAGTGTTTTGTGCCTATAAACTATTAAGGTCAATAGATATATTGTCAGCAGAATAAGTATTCATTTTTATCTCTTTTCTTGGCCCACATGCCTCTTATTGCTAAATGGATATTCCCAGAGTTTTCATCATTTCTTTAGTTCATCAGTTCAGTTTCTTCTTCTGACTTTGACCATTCAGTGTAGTTACTTTCTTGATTTCTATAATGGAGGAAAGCATATTGTAGGTTATTTATCTACCTGTAGATAAACCTAAATAACGTAGATTCTCATGTTATTTCTTAAGTAAATTATATTTATTTCACAGGAGCTTTCACCTTAGGAATATTTTCTTATATACTTTGAACTTTACTATTTCTTTCTGTACACTTTCTATTGTATGAACTATCAGCTGTCCATCATTCAGTACTGATGTGGACCAACTTTAAATGAATCTGCAATACTGGAAAATATCTGAGGTTGGTGGTAAAGTTTTTGAGTTCTTGATTTTCTGTGAGTTTGCTTTTCTTCTTCAAGACCAGGCCTTCTTCATTAGTAGGTTAGGTAACATTCTTCAGTGCCTAGGAAGTGAAGTTTGATGGTGACTTCATTCCTACATGCACTGATGACATTACAGAGCCTAAGTAAAAAAATAAAAAGTTAAAAAAAATAACTTGAAGGTGCCAAAACAAAAATTACTGTAACTTATTATTTAGCAGTGGTAAATAAATAAAAGCTATATGTTCTTTAAACTGGACATCTTTAGAACTTGACTTGTGTTTTCCTCTATTTAGCTTCAACCTCATTCTTTTAATCAAGTGAATTTTGCAGTACTATATTAAGACACTTTGGAGGCATTCATTCATGATGTCAGTAAGGTTGTACATTATATTTATTTCTGCATTAAATTACTTTTTCATGTACTCTATTTCTTTGTAATATATTGTATATACAGGATTATTTGAAAGCAATAATAATAATAACCTCTGAGAAATACGTATTGTTTTTTTAATTTATATTCATGTACAAAAAGGAAGTTGTTGAAATGCAAAATAATACTATATATACAAATATTATACAAAATGAACTTAATTGTATTCATGCTTAGCCAGGAAAATTTCATAGATAGTTTTGTGATATCTACCTGCCAGGACAATTACATCGTAGTTAATAGTTTGCCAATGCGTATTCATTCTGTGATCCTATACATGTAACTGAAAAGCTAGCTAGGTTTTTTTCTTCAGTTTATTCAAAGATGCATATAAGCCACTTCTACAAATCATAACAGCACCTACAAGGATGTTTACAAATTCAAAAATAAGTAAACAGGTTATATCTAAGCTAACTCCTCAGAAAAGGAATAATAGAAATTCATTAAAATATTCATTTGTTTCATCATGTAGAGAATCTGCTAACTCTTTGTTGGTAATAAGAGTTTCTACCATTTTGTACCATGGATGATATAATATGAACTATAAACATATAATAGTTTTCAGGCATAAGCAACTAACTGGCCAGTTCTAATCTCCTCTCCCAAAGCCAGTTTTCATAAATTAACTACTGATTTGTTATTGTTGTTAATGATTATTTTAAGTTATGTTAATTGTGCCATTTAAAATCACACTTTTAGGTCATTTCAAAATAAAAAAATCAGAGTTTTGCTGAAAGGCACCCTGCATTTACTGCTCTTTTATACAATTAGAAATGATGATAACTATGATTAACAGGAAAATATTAGAACAAAGTGTCTAAAAACACATTCACTTCATACCATCTGATATCAGAATACACTTTTCAAAATGTTATGTTATAGTAATTTTAAAATCACAGAGCTGGAAGTGGATATTTAGATCATGAAGCCCAACACTCTGTTAGTGGAGAGATCTGTACTGTAATGACCACATAAAAGCTTTGCAGGCAGACTTCTATCTAGCCTCTGTTTGAAAATATCCAGTGATGTTACCATTTCTCTTGAGTAATTCATTCCTCTCGAATTACTCAAATGATCCAGACTATATGATTCATGACTACAGAGTCATTCCTGGAAAAGAAAGCTATATAGAACCTTTAGCTATCCTAATAAATTTCAGAAATTTTATAATTTTATCTCTCCCCTATCTTCCACATTCCATCATATAATGCACGCTAGCCAGATTTTGTTCATATCAAACTTGAATCTCTCCATGGATTAACTAGGAATTAGAAAACCTAGTCCTGTTCCCACCTGGATCCAGGGCAGAATTTCAAACTTTCTTCTCCCCCTTGCATCCATTTAATGCCTTTTAACTAATGATACAGTGGCTGAGTATGAAGCTAACTGTAACTTCTATGTTTGAATTCAAACTTCATATATTTTTTGGGGGAAAAGAAAGCTTATTTTTTAAGCATCATCTGGTTCATTTGTCTGAATGAATGGTAATGCTCATCAGTTTATGTTGGAGATTCCAAGTATTGTTGACCTTATCCTACCTTCTGTCAAGTTTTTCTGACAGCCACAAAGATGTGAAGTTTCCAACTCAACAAAAAATGCCTTCTTCCTTATGCTTAATATATTCAAGGTACAATGTGTCAAATGTAATGCTGTCATTCATATTTCTATCATACTGAATTTAAGAATGGTTGTGCTGCCATTTTCTACTTACTTTCTGTCCTTTTTTATTGTTATAAAAATCATAAAGAGTTGAGTGTATAAATATAAGAATATAGCTAATGCAAAAACCCTTCACAGAAGCTAATACATGTGGTCTCTGTGCCCAATTGTATCTTGTTATGCTCATATTTATATGAGTCATGTAATTTAAAGCCTCAGATTCAAAGTTCCCAAGACTATTTTTCATTGGATCAAGTCTGACTGCCTTCCAAGCAAGCATCCATAATTGACATGCTTATAAATCCTGTTCCTTGCCCTCCAACCTATCAATCATAGGTTGATTATGGGGACAAATGCAGAACAGAATTTTAAGCAGAATGGTACCCCATAGTGTCATTAATTCTTAATACAGATTGCAGGCTGTGCCGGTCAGGCTTTCTTCTCAAGTAATTAGCAGATCTGGATTTACTGACTTCACTCCCTCATTGCATTTGAAATATCAGTTTGAAAATGACAAAATGGACTCTCTGTATAAGCCTGTATTTCAGCTGATGGGGTCAGTAAAGTTGATTTATGGTAATTCAACTTAATATGAATTTTCTTTAGAAAGAGGGCAGCTACATACATTCATTTACATTTGCTCCCATGTGCAGTGTTCACTTTTCAGAATTGTGTCTTCAGAAGCATACTTTGTCACATCTCTGATAGGGAAATTGCCTTCAGCAAGATATCTGCTCTGTAATTAATGATGTAATGAATTCGACTTGCTCTTTTTCCATTTTTTCCAACTCTGAGGCTGCAGGCAATATAAGACATTCTTTGTCTGATTTCTAGACATCAAACCTACATCCCTTTAGAAGCAAGAGGAAAAGCTCATTTATCTTTATTATTAGGTTGGCAGATTTACATGTTTGTTACCATTGTTAGTGTTGACAACATAACAATATTCTTGCAGGAAGCCTCTCCAATTTTGTAAGCTGTTCACAGTTTCTGACAGCAGATTGTTGCTCTGAGTCAATATCCATCTTTCTTAGTACATGAAGTTGGGTATGCATTGATTAATCTATAACTACAAATGCAATGTTTAATGCAAACCTCAGCAGGGTTTTCTGTTCTGTTTAGGCAATAAGAGCATTTATAATCATTACTTCTCATCCAATCAAAGACAGAAACATCTTGATGCCCATCACTGGCTATTTGGATATCAATATTTAATTCCAAGAAACATGCATTTTCTTTCTTTCTTTCCAGATCATATAATCTTTACTGAGATAGGTGAGCCTTGGAGATAACTTTTCCAAGAGCATCCAATGAACTTTGTGGGTAAATAGCTGTTTGAATGCTGGTTGCTCCAGCCCTTATCCAATATTTTTATTACCATCACACAATGGGGCTTAGTATTATTTTGTCACTAGATTTCTGCAACACTTTAGCCAAACCTGACTGATCTTGAAGAGGCTAAGTGGGGTCAGATCAGCTTAATAGTTTGAGAGGATATGAACAGGAAGTTGGTCTGGAATTAGGGGGCATTGCAACTGAATCAACTATTCAATCAATCAGTCAATCAATCCTAGGGCTGTAGACAAGATTGGGAAGTGAAAACACTATTACTGACCACTACCATGTTGTACCAAAAAAAATTACATGGACATGTGCATGTATCATGAGTAAATACATTTGATTTGATGTATTTGTATTTATATGCAACTTTCCTTACCTTATGAGGACATGAAAGAGACCTGGATCAGTTTGCAGTCTATGTCTAGTTTATAGATACAACATGGCTAGCCTTAAATAGATGACCATTTCCAATAAATGGAAGCTTCCATGGGCTAAAGTGACAAGTATTTAGTACTAACTATTTAATACTGACTTTTGCCTGAAGAAGCCAATTTGTCCTGAAAAATGTGTTTGTTTAAATTTTGTGTATATATTTCCAGTATTTTCTGTTTGAATATTAATATAGAGACCCAAAAATAATTATGGATGGTTAAAGCTTTGCTAAAACAGAGCAGATGGTAGCCTAAGACTTCTGCACAGTACTGTATGTATGTATGAATGTATGTATGTTTGTATGTGTGTTTGTGTATGAAATGTGGTAATGAAAAAAATATTTAATTGCAAGGTCAATGAAGGTTTTTTTTTACATTTTCAAGAATATCTTATAGATTAAAAAAAATACCTTGCATCAGGTATAAAAAATCTCAGTGTTGATAAATACAATCTCTTACATTAGCTTTAAATGTGAAAGTATAAACAACTTCTTTTATCACAACACTTAATGGACTTCACTGCATTGTCTTTCCAACATATTAGCTTCCATCCTCAGTGGCATAAGACTGCTTAAAAAGCTGTCAGTGGTTGCCTCTGGCTCTGAACACTGATAATATCAAATTAGACTTCTTTCACAGTAGAAAGTCCACAGGGAAACATAGTGAAATATTGATGGGGAAGGAGATGAATGTGCAGTTGTGGGATTGGTACAATAAGAAAACTTTTCTTTAAAGTTGGAGTTTAGTAGCCTAGTCCTATCAACAGTTTAATCTGATGGCTAAGTGAGAATTAAGTAGCACTCTATTACGTTTCTTTGAAAGATATGCAAATCCTTCAAATATGTTGCTTAAAAATACCAGGAAAAATGCAAAGCTGAGAATCCACAAGCACTCCATAAGTGCTTATGGAGATAGTCTTGAACAACTGTAGAAAATTGTGGAACTTTAATACTTGAAGAGGTCTTCCATATGCACTCCTTCATTTGCTGAAGTGCGCCATTTAATCATTTGCACAACCCTGCTTTTCAGTCTTTAACCAGCATTCTTGTAATTGTGTTTCAAGTTTTCCTTCAACAACCTGTACTAATGCTCTTGAATATTGAAATTACAATTTCATTGACTGCTATTTAGCGATGGGGTGGAACGAAATAGAAGAAGATAACCAGCAGTAAAATGAATGGACTCAGTTACAGGGGTGATGAAAGACCTGATGCACCAGGTTAGTGACAACTCAGATAAAGAAAATCTATATATATGGACACTAAGAGTCAACAACAACTTGATGGAACATAACTAATCAATTGATTTAGCAATGAACAACATTTCTAACTAGGGATCCCTACCAAATTTTTCATAGTATCTGAAGGAGTCTAGATAAGAGACTTAAGAAAAAAACAGAATGGACAAAAATATTAAATTTACCTTATTTGCAGAAATTTATATCATTCAAATTCATTTATGGCATTTATGTATTGTCATTACACAAATGACTTTTATGTATGTCATTTGCATAATGATACTAGTTGGTCAGACACTACACTTAATCTTAGTTGAAAGACCAAGAAGTGTAACCTAATCTTTACTACAGATATATCATTTTTCAATTAGAAAAACATTAGAATTCAATTATATGGGGTGTGGTGGCTAAGTGGTTAAGTTGCTGGAATTGTCAGCTGGAAGATCAGCAGCTTGGCAGTTTGAGACCCAAGCACCACCACGTAATGGGGTGAGCTAAATTACTTGCCCCAGCTCCTGCCAAACTAGCAGTTCAAAAGCATGTAAAAATGCAAGTCGAAGGTGGGAAGGTAACAGCATTCTGTGCATCTTGGGGAAACTTTTATGTATATGTTTATGTATATGTAATAATGATTCCTAATGGAAAATATACACAAAAACCCATTAGACTGATTTTTCCCCATCTAAGTACAGCGTATAACTTGGCAAGGAGTAGGGAACAGTTAAATCTCTATATTAGAGATTTTAGCTTGCATAGAATTTCTTGATCAACCCAGCCACTGAGGTTAACTAGTGTAGCCCTAGTGCCAGTCCCAAGCCTGGATAAATGGGGAGGGTTGCAGTAGGAAAGCCATCCTGCGTAAAACCTATGCCGACTTAATATGCGAATAAACAGATTTCCACACCAGATCGGTCGAGGCCCAGGTTACCAACGACCACCAAAGGTACTGTTAACCAACAGGGTACTGCTGAAAAGTGTGCTACTGTTGGACAAAGGAGGAGAAGGAGAGGGGGTAGGCATTCCCAGACAAAGCAGGAG